>JBBPRK010000877.1:0-16993 GCA_038093075.1 Boletus patriciae
ACCTTGAATCTCTGTCAGCCATGCAACCCCAAACCTCCACTACGACAAAATGAGTCAAGAAGTTAACAGACAAAGCTAGAGCTGCCCTCGAGGATAAGGTAGTAACCATCTCATCAAAGACGCACACAGGTGATGATCACATTCACACGAAGCACCTCATTAAGACCACCCACAAACGCTGTCATGTTAAGGTTGGTGACACAGAAGATGACCTGGACAACTGTGACAAACCCAACACTATCAACAACAACAACAACAAGCAAACCACGACTTTGGCAGTCACTGCAGAGACTGAGCTAATAGAAGAACTAAGCCCCGAGGAAGACCTCGCGAAGATGATGAAAGAATGGAATTCACCAGTATATGCTTTCTTCCAACCTATCCCCACCATCAAGAAGGTTGGCGAGCAGTACTCGCATGTTTTCAAGTGCTGTGTGAGGGGATGTAAGGTTATGATCCACAGATACCTTGACACAGCTGATGCCCACTTGACTGGAAACATGCGAAAGCATGTGAAGAAGTGCTAGGGGGATGAAACCTTGAAGGCAGCAGATGTCACAAAGGGCACCACTGAAGTGTGTGAAAAAATTGTTGGTAGCATCCTACGCACTGGGTCAATTATGCAAGCCTTCGAACGGAAGGGTCAGGGGAAGGTGACTTACTCGGTTAGGCAGCACACATGCGCTGAGATGAAGTGAGTGTTTGCTATAGTCATACCTTCCACCTCGTAACATCATTTGCAGGTTAGAGATAGTAAAATGGGTGGCCGAGAGCCTGCGGCCATTCACGATCATCCAGGACTGTGGCTTTCAGTCCTTGATGAAGATAGGATGACCAGCATACTACCTACCTTCTGTTTTGACTGTCTTGCATGACGTTCAGCTCGTGTTGTTATGGCTCAGTACGCCTTACAGCGTCCTAACGGACTTAGTCGCTTCTTTCTTTTCTTCTTATCTTATCAGATTAACTTATGACAGCCACGCTGTCTCTATGCTTCTCTTTTCTTTTCACATCATGCTGCATGCACTCCTCACCCTATTCATCTCCGTGCAGTGCATGGCTATGTCCTACTTCTTTTCTTCCATTCTGCCACCGCCATGCGGTTGCCTCATGCATCACTTTGTTTCCATTCCATGGCCGTGCTTGATGCACGCTTCTACCTCATGCTACTAGGATCCAGAATATTCTAGAACAATCATCGGTAGATCCGATATAAACATGTACATACAATAGTAGTAGTATATAAGGGCGCAAGTCCCACCCAGAGAACTCTAGTTTAGTTCTCTTGGTTTTCTACCCCATAAACTCCACTTGAATGCTCCTGTCCAACGCCAGTCGCTGGTCAGTACATTTCGATCTTCGGTTCCCTAGTGCACCCCTTGATGGGTTTTTGGGTTGTTTCACGTGTTTGTGAAGACCTGAGTGCATGTGGCTAAAATGTTGAAGGTATTGTCAGCAAGCGTCTCAGGTTATTACCATATGCTCACCATACTCACCAGGAGTATAATGGCAAATTGAACTTCACTACTGATGGATGGACGGCACCGAACCATCGCGCACTCGTTGCTTTTTCGGTCCATCTGCACCACAAGGGTGTGCCATTGAGTTTCCCATTAGACGTTGTCGAGGTTGCCAAGATAACTGGCACCTACCTTAATGCATGATTGAGATTAATTGACTCATTTTGAGTCTCACACTGGTGAGGAGCTTGCAACAGTGTTTCAACAGATTCTAAAGGAGTATATGATTGATGATAAGGTTAGCCTGCGATGAAAGTGACGAACGAGCTAACTGACCTTGGTATAGATATTGAGCATCACCTGCAACAATGCATCCAACAATACAGTCATGGTTGAGAAGCTGGGTGACATGCTGGACTTCGGTGGAGTGTCCACACACACATGGTGTTTCCTGCACACTACCAACCTCGTGGCAAAGGCACTGATCAGGGAGTTTGATGTGAAATCCACAAAATGAAGTGAAGGAGGAGAGGCGGTGACTGACGAAGACTTGGGCATCAATGAAGTAAGATTGGTGTGGGAACTCCATGAGCAGAGCGAAGATATTGAATATGAGGATGCGGCAACCATCTCAGAGCAGGACTGGACTCACAGGGAGGAGAATGATGATACTGATGGGCTTGTTGATAGAACTGAGCTGTTGAGTGAGATACAACAGCAGGAATTGCTGAAAATCAGTAGGCTGATCAAGTTAGCACTTGTGAAGGTAGGAGTATCATTTGCGCACCTTGTCTAGCACTAAATTTTGGCATGCTGGTAGATCCGAAAACTTGCATTCAAACTCATACATTCCACCACCAAGTTGTTGCCAGCGTGGCAGAACACCCTTTGAGAGATGGGGCTCAAAGTCACAAACATGCCACATGACGTGTTGACCCGATGGAATTCCACATTTGATATGTTGGAGTACGCGCTGGACCATCGCGAAGCGGTTGATGCTGTGACCCAGGACCGTGCCCTGGGACTGAGAAAATATGAGCTGGACGACAGGGAATGGGCCTTGTTGGAACAACTGCATGACGTACTGAAAGGAAGTGCCCGTTACTGACGTGTTTGTAGCTGTGTGGTAAACAACACACAGATCCTCAAGGACGCCACAATGTATTTTTCACACTCCACACCAAACCTCACCACCGTGATTCCTGCCATGGATCTCATGGATGAGAAGCTCACAACCTACTCCCTCAACTGCCAGTACAGTCCTGCAATTCATGCCGCCATTGGTCTTGCAAAGCGAATGCTATACCGGTACTATCAACTTACGGACAGCTCCGACACATACAGGATCGCCATGGGTCAGTCCAGTTTCACACTTGTAACTGTACTAACACCTTTTAGTTTTACCCCCGCGACACAAATTAGCTTATTTCAAGAATGCTAACTGGAAAGAGAGTTGGATTGACACTGCGAAAGAGGCTGGTCAGCGAAGAGTTCGAATTCTCGTGTATTACAGAGGTGGCTGATGACTGCCACGGCGATGGTGACAGCTTGGAGTGTGTCCCCACCCAAGTCCCCAAAGGTGCGTAACCGGCTAGGTATGGTACTATGTATGTGTGCTAACTAATAGAGTTCTTATCTGCAGGATAATATCTTCGATGCTATGGTCACCCTGGCCCCACCAAAATCCTCTGACCTAGGTAGTGAGCTCGAGCGCTATCTCTGCACCAATGTGGAGCATGTTACTAACCCTGTCGCATGGTGGTATGAGCGGCACACTGTCTACCTGAGCTTGTCACATATGGCATTGGACTACCTGACTATTCCAGGTGAGTACACTATGCTATCCTGACAATGCTACCGGTTCACTGATCAATATATTAGCTACATCAATTGATGTGGAACACCTTTTCAGTTGTGGTCACCTCATCATCACACATACACATTCTCGTCTCTCTGCTCAGATGACTTGTGCACTTCTTTGCTTGGGGGCTTGGAGCCTCCTTGGTCTTGTCAAGGCAGAAGATGAATTAGCGGTTGCTGCTCTTGGGGATGTGGAGGGTGACAAGGAAGCCTTGGAGGATGGTTGGAATAGCATTGTATTCTAGTCATGATCATAGGTTTTGTAGCACTATATTCAACCCTGCTCGTGGGTATGGGTTTCCCCCGGGTATGGGTATGGGTATGCCCGGTGGTACCCCAGGGTATACCCATGCAAATCCCTACCACCAACATTCATCCGGAATTGGTTGCTGACATTGGTAGTGCATCCGTGTCCATTGTAATTGGCATGGTCTGGGTTGGTTTCTATCATATCGCTATACATGATTTCGCGCATCCAGCAGACCGTACGTGCTCCTGTGAGAGTGCACACCTCCTTCGCATCATGTTGCCTGTGAAAACGACGACAGGCTGTTTTCCCTCTTTTTTGGAGAGGATCACTCATGTGTTCTGTTCATGCAAGATTACTTGCTGTCTGGCTTGGCCAGCAGTCATGGCATGTTGTGGAATGAGGAACCTGCTGTTATGTGGAGGGTGTTGGTTGCTCATCTATTGTTTGAATGCAAGAATGGAGGCTCTGGTGTTGATTGTCAGTTGTTGCATCTCCAGGATCGGGTCAAGGGTTGTCACACATTGTTTGCCAAGGAGTTTTTGGTTTGGTTGTTGGATTCCAACAAGTCCAAATTTTCTATCACTTGGTTGAGGGCATTGGTGGAGTCTTTGGGAGGCGACAAGGTGGATGACACTGCAAGCAGACTTCAGTTGGTTGATGTTGTATGCCATCGTCTCGGTCATAAAGTGGGTCAGAGCTGCCGGCTCTCAGATATGTTTGAGTGAGATTCCTCGGTGAGTGTGCACTCACTTGCACAGTTGTTTGGGCATGTGGGTGAACATGGTGAACATGGAACTGTGATGCGGCTACCAGATAGTAGTATTACCAGTCTACTGGTGGAACATGGTGTATGGAATGGGGAGCTCCTACCTATTGAGATTAGATAAGGTGTTAAGTCTAGCCCATTCTACTTCTGCTCTTCTATTACAGCCAGGTCTAGATGTCTTACATAATCATGATGATATTATGATTATGTACCTTATCTTTTTATCTCCTTATGACATCATAGATAAGCTATTATAGGGAGCCTATAGCAGAACTCCCTCTTATCTCTTATCTCTAGATAAGAGCTACTATGTATGGTATTTACCATATATGTACATGGTCTGTGCACACACAGACACTGTATATAAGGAGTGGTTTATCCTTCCTAGAATATAATGGATTACCATCCTCTCACTTCTCTCACCAACAATGCTTGTGTGTCAAGTAAGTTCCTCTTACCTAACTGGTCTTCCTCTGTTAGTACTGCTTGTGGTTACCACACAGTACCCTCAATTACGAGAGTGTTAGTCGCCATCTGGCACTCCACTTTTGATAGGTTATGAGCCCTGAGTGTTGGTGTTTTGGACATTATTGCTTTTAGAGTTCGCTTTGTGCCTACTCAAAAAAGACTGTTTGTTGTCTTCATTATACAAACGGAATTATGATGAATGAGGTGAGGTGTGCATGCAGCATAACGTGAAGAGAAGAGAGAAGCATAGAGACAGCGTGGCTGTCATATGTTAATCGGATGTTTTACGTGTGTCTAACCTTGCTTGCACTTGTAGGATCCCTAGTGCTAGGAAACCCTTGGTATATCAGGAGCTTTGCACTGATCCTAATCAGCAAGATGTACATCATTTTTATTCGGTATGTGATGAACCCTACAAGGCGTCACATAGGAGTGCAGATACGGACAACTGATGCGATGCACACCTTGGCTTACTAAGTGATCCCCACTTTATTAAATCGAAGAACACAGAATCTTGAAGACTTACCTCCAGATTACTGAGTAAGTTGTCATGATTTATATGTAAAGGATATTCTTTTCAACTATTATACTCCTGCTATTGGCCCTCCAAATGCAGTTGAGGATGAAGTCCGCCTCCTTATTGTTGCCAGCCTCTTATGGACACTGCGCGACATATGGAGAATGCACATGCCCATCTACCAAGAAGGGTAGTGCTGAATATAGATGTATGCCCTTTTGGCTTACCAATGGGCATATGGAGAGAACCCAAGAACCCTCAAGGGGCAATCCAGGATCCCCTTGTTGATAGTGCACCTTCTTGCGCAAATCAAACTTGAATTCCAGACACTGAGGTCCATGCGGTCCTCAGTGCAGCCCTACATCCTGAGATTGCAATCGGCAATCTAGGTTATGAACAACGAGGTGGTGGAGCATCTGGATGCAACCAGCCTCCCCCTACGCTGCCTCTGACAAGGGCTAATAGTCTGACAGGGATATCAAACAATGGCCACAGAGTTTCACCCCAGGTACAATGTAATCACCTGCCTCCAAGATGTCAACTGGCTAGAGCACAACCATTGGGTCAATCCTATCCAAGACCTCCCCCATGTGCGCCGCCATGTGCCGTGGTGGAACCTTTGGCAGGATGCACGGTACCCAGTAACCAACACAGACCACACTGGGTGGTGTGCCATTGTACACACTGTAGACCCAGCAGACCTTGGGTTGCCACCACAACCTGAGGGTTGCGCAATCCTCCTCTATGCTTATGAGGGTGAGGAATTGTGCTCAGTGTTGGAGGGGAATGGCTTTTGTTTTCCCGGTTCGGACCAACGTAATTTGTTTTTGCATTTTCAAGGGGACGAAATTCTTTCCATGGAGCAACAGTATTTAGGAGTATATTTTCCTTCTTTTCCACATGAAGATGCACTCATAGTGATGGAAACCATTGTAGTACCAGACCGTGAACTGGACATCATGGGGGTTGACCCCCTTGCAGTCATGGCCTGGGAAGAGTCCTCATGGTATTGCTGCCACTGGGACATCCCTCAGATTTCTGAGTGGAACAAGTGCATGGACTTCATGTGGAGGTCCGCTTGGCATAAGAAAAATGATGAGTACTTAGCTTTTATTAAAGGACGCGTGGAGAATCCTCTTTTAGAGAGGATAGTCGAACTCAAGGTTGACCTTGAGGAAGCTGGCGAGATCATTCTAGATCTCCTGCCTTCTCTGGGCAGTAGTGGTAGGAGCACTCCTGCTTTATTCAGGAGAAGTGTAACAGCAAGTAGCAGTGGAGGTGGACCACCCCTCTCCGACTTGTCTGTCATTTTTAGGAATGCTGCCATGGGAGAAGAAGCCAAACTGGAGGTGGATTGCCCATCTCTGAAACATGAAAGATCTGAGGACAGCCTGCAAGGGTCAATTGGACACATGAATAATCCTGTGTCAAGCGATTCCTCAGATCCTCAGGCAAAATGTGCTCAACGTTTGGCCCCTCCTGGTGTCCCTAGGAGATCAATATGCATGTGACATCCTGCTGTCCCTTGCAGTGCTCCATTTAAATTTTCTTAGTACTTTTTTCAAACTCAATTATATGACTACCAAATTGGACTTACCTTACTTTTTGCACAACATCTTTGACTTCAATGAAAGCAGGTTAGATGTGGGCAACCTGCACTTCTTTCCTAACCTACTTTTCATTGAGTTAGAGGAACAAGTGAAAGGTAACCCAGAACCCAATACCTATCACAATGACTCAGATGACTCTGGTAGCCAGAGTGGGTCAAGTGAATATGGAATGGATTCTGGAATCTTAAGTGACATTGACGATGCCACAGTTTCAACTTCTAAAGACTTTGGCAGTGGCGTTGCCAAGAACGTCCTTGTGTTGGAGGGAGCCTCCAACTACCATGCCTGGTTGGCAACCATCCAGTCATTTCTGATGACCCTCAAGGTCTGGAGAATTGCTGTAGAGCTCTGCTCAGCTCTAGGTTGGGATCTCAACTTTCCGAGGCCTTCTAGCTATGTTTCCCATGCTCGACCAGTCGGGACTGGTCCATATTACCAGTTTTCGGAGTCCCAGGAACCTAGTTCCCATGGTAGACCAGCTGGCCTGACTTTATTCCGCTTTTAGTAACATCCCCTTCGACCATCTTGTGTTTAGTGACATTCAGATACCTATTATTTAGTGTTCCGAACTTTATTTACAGTAACTACACAGTCCTGGGCAACTCCCGGACTATAAAGAGTTTGTACTTCGCATTTTGAATGCATCTTTCTGCACCTATTTGATTCCACAAGCCTTGGATACTTTCCCCTTTGTCTTACCACACGTCTGAGTCCACTACAGGGCTTGTCGACCACCTCCTAGCACTCCCAACTGACCGGTACTTGACCGGTCTACTTTCCCATGGTCCGGCCTACCTTCGGACACCTTGTAAACATCTCCTCCTCCTCTCCCCTTCTGCCTGAGCCATCACTGACCTGTTTAGGACCCTCTTTGGGGACAAGCCTATCACACCTCAGACCTCCACACATCTCCTGGCTGTCCCACCACAGTCAGGTTTGTTGCTTTACATTGCATTGGGCACATCTATGTGCCCAACAGCTGTGGGGGGGTAACAAAATGCCTGGCTTGACTCAGATTACCAAGCAGTCGGTGTTATCTCCCTGTACATGAAGGAGGACCTTTGTACAGCAGTGGTCTCCATCTATGAGGACCCCAAAGTTTCTCTCACTCTCTGCACCCTTGCTAATCTAGCGATTTTTTATGCAATGACTGGACCTACCAGTCAATTCTACCTTTTTAGGGATATCGTCAACTGGTGCCTGGGGGGTGGAGATCCATCAGCCGAGATTGCCCATCTCATTGAGTTATTCGCCTGGTTATCTGGAGCAGGCTTGGTTCTCCCTGACAACCTCCAGGCCATGTTGCTTTGTACTGGCTTAGGGGGCAACTGTTACAGCTTGGTACGCCTAACAGCATCCTAATGGACTTAGTCATTTTTCTTCTTTTCCTTTATCTTATCAGATTAACTTATGACAGCCACGCTGTCTCTATGTTTTTTTTTTTTTTTTTCACATTATACCTCATGCACTCCTCACATCGTTCATCTCTGTGCAGTGCATGGCTATGCTATTCTTCTCTTCGTTTCCATTCTGCCACCGCCGTGTGGTTGCATCATGTTTTACTTCTCTTCCATTCTATGGCCGTGCTTGATGCACGCCTCCACCTCATGCCACTAGAGTCCGAAATATTCTAGAACAATCATCAGTAGATCTGATACAAATATGTACAAACATCATGTAGTAGTATATAAGGGCGCAAGTCCCAGCCAGAGAATTCCAGTTTAGTTCTCTTGGTTTTGCCCATTATAACCAGAGAGATCACCTCCGCAACCATTTGCTAGCGCTCTTGGTGCGTTCTTTCATCTTCAATTCCCTAGAGTACCAGTTGACCCTGGTTACCTTTGGGTTGTTTCAACAACTACACCAGCCTCATCACCACTGCAATCCATACCATTGGCACTACCAACTTCACTATTGAAATAGATATGATAAAACACCAAGTCTAACCCATTCTACTTCTGCTCTTCTATTACAGCCGGGTCTAGATGTCTTACATAATCATGACGATATTATGATTAGTAATTCTTATCTTCTTAGCTCCTTATCTATGACATCATAGATAAGCTATTATTGGGAGCCTATAGCAGAACTCCCTCTTATCTCTTATCTCTTGATAAGAGACTCTATGTATGGTAATTACCTTATACGTAGTTGGTCCGTGCACACACAGACACCATATATAAGGAGAGGCTTATCCCTCCTTAATACAACAGTTTTCCGCCCTCGTTCCTCTTCACAACTCGCTCGAGCCACCCGTCCAGTAAGTCTCTCTTACAGGACATTCTTCCTCTGCAGTACTGCTCGTGGTTACCACAGGCATTACCCCTCTACTGGATAAGTGTCGATAGCCGTGTACAGCCTTTGACCTTTCCATTAGGTTATGAGCCCCGAACGTCGTTGTTTTGGTCATCGTTGTCCCTAAACTCTCTTCATGATTGTTCAGACCACTTTGCTGTCTTCATGATACAAAGTGAACTATCTACCTCCGTGGTTTGATAGGATGCCAAACATCTTCTCAGGCTCAAGCGTTTTCTTCGTACTGAGTCATGCGATGTTTTATATTTGTCTAACCATGATGGCGCTCACAGGATCTATAGTGACAGGCGATCCTTGGCTTACCAGGTCCCTAACACTGATCCTAATAGGCGAAACGTACATGGTTTTTATTCGGTATGTGACTGCCCCTACAAGGTGTCACATAGGGATTCAGATAAGGACAACTGACGCGATCCACACCGTGGCATACCAGGTGATCCCCACGTCTTTAAACAGACACCAATATACTTCTCGTACCTTACCTCCGGATTACCGAGTAAGTTGAGATGATTTATATGTTGGGGATATTCTTTTCGACCCAGACGTCCCCACTATTGATATTCAAAATGTGGGGATGATCGAGGTCCCTCGCGCTCCTCCTCCTTATCGTGCTCCGCAGCAGCCTCCAACGGAGGATGCCCAGAACCCTTTGCTGAATTTGGGTAACCGCCCCTTTGGTCTACCATCATGCACTAGGAGTCAACCAGGTAGTCCTCAAGGGATGACCCCGGAAGATCCTCCCTCCGATAGTAATGAAATAACAGACGCTGAGTTGGCTATGGCCATCAGAGATGCCCTATATCCCGCGATCCGCCTCGGCGATCCGCGTGATGAACGACGAGGTGGAGGAGTTCTTGGAAGCAACCAGACTCCCATTGCACCACCTCCGACTAGGGCAAACAGTTCGACAGGGATACATGACTCAACAAGAGTTCTACCCCGGCTACCAGACCATCGAGTCCCTCCAGGACTTGACCCGGTTCGAGTTCAACCATTGGGTCAATGAACACCGGGACCTTGTGGTAGAGTGGAACGCTGGCTACCGGCATCCGTTAGAGTGGAACCTCTGGCAAGACGCCAGATACCCAATAACCAACTCCGACCACACAGGGCGGCGTGCCGTTGTGCACACTGTTGACCCAGCTGACCTCGGGTTGCCCGCGCAACCTGATGGTCGAAACATCCTCCTCTACGCATATGAGGGTGAGGAGCTGGTGTTGGTATTGGAGGGTAATGGTTTTTGTCTTCCCGGTTCGGACCAGCACGATTGTTTCTTACATTTTCAAGGAGACGAGGTTTTACCTATGCAGCAAGGATATTTAGGAGTATATTTTCCTTCTTTCCCACATGAAATGACACTGATCGAGTTGGAAACCAACTTGGTCCCCAGACGACAGTATGACATCTTGGGGCCAGATCCCGAGGAAGTCATGGCCTGGGCGCTTTCGCCCTGGTACTGCCAGCACTGGGATGTCCCTCAGACTTCCGAGTGGAACGAGGCAATTGATTTCATGTGGAGGACCACTTGGCATAAGAAAAACAACGAGTACTTAGCTTTCATTAAAGGACGCGCGGAGGATCCTCTTTTAGAGAGGATAGTCGAACTCAGGGTTGACCTCGAGGAAGCTGACGAGATCATTTTAGATCTCCTTCCCAACCTGGGAAGTAGTGGTCACAGCACTCCTGCCATCTTTCGGCGGAGTGCAACAGCAAGTAGCGGCGGAGACGAACCTCCTCACTCCAACTTGTCTGACATTTTTAGGGATGCCGCCTTGGGAGAAGAGGCCAAACCAGAGGTGGCTAGACCATCTCCAAAATGTCAGAGATCTGAGGACAGCTCGCAAGAGCCAAATGGACACATGGGTAACCCTGGTCCAAGCAGTTCCTCAGATCCTGGGCCAAAGTGTGCCCGACGTATGGCCCCTCCCAGTGTCCCTAGGAGGTCAGTATGCATGCGACATCCCGCTGTCCCTCGCAGCACTCCATTTAAATTTTCTTAGTACTTTTTTCGATCTGAACTATGTCTCTTGTGACTTGGACTTACCATACTTTCCACATACTATCTTTGACTTCAATGAAAGCAGACTTGATGCGGGCAACCCACATTATTTTCCTGATCTGCTTTTCGTTGAGTTAGAGGAACAAGTGGAAAATAATCCAGAATCTAATACCTATCGTGATGACTCAAGCGACTCTGGTAGCCAGAGCAGGTCAAGCAAATATGGAACAGATTCTGGCGCTCTAAGTGACATAGACGATGCCGCGGACCAAACTCCTTTTACTCCTTTTTATGCTCCGGTTTTAACTCCTTTTGTTCCTATCGGTTCATTCACGGCATCTGATCTGGATGTTACTGATCTTATTCTTCTTGGTTTTTTATAGTTGAAACATGTCTTCTTCTAAAGACACTAGTGGCGGCGTCTCAAAGAACGTTCTCACGTTGGAGGGAACCTCCAACTACCATGCCTGGTTGGCTACCATCCAGTTGTTCCTGATGACCCTTAAGGTTTGGAGGATCGCCTCTGGCGAAACCACCTGTCTGGCTGCTGCTGGACCTGACCAAAACACCTGGCTCGACTTGGATTACCAAGCGGTCGGGGTCATCTCACTTTACGTCAAGGAAGACCTTCGTACGGCGGTCATCCTCACCTATGAGGATCCCAAAATTTCCCTCGCTTTCCGCACCCTCACTAATCTAGCAACCCTTTACGCAACGACTGGACCAACCGGTCAATTCTACCTTTTTAGGGATATCGTCAACTGGCGCCTGGGGGGTGGAGAACCATCAGCCGAGATTGCCCATCTCGTTGAACTGTTTGCCCAGCTTTCTGGCGCAGGACTGGTTCTCCCCAACAACCTCAAGGCCATGCTGCTATGCACTGGCCTGGGCGACAATTACGCTAGCCTCGTCACCACTGCAGTCCATATGATTGGCACAATGGAATTCACACCCGCCAAGCTAATCCCCATGATCCTAGCTGAGTCACATTGACAAAGCACCTCCCTTGCTAACCGCATCGCTCCTGCCTCCTCCTCCAAGGGCCAGACCATTAAAAAGGCCTCGCCATCCACCCACTGCAAAATCTGCCAAGGTTCTTCACACACCACAGAGAACTGCTGGAAACTTACCGGGAAGCCTGGAAGTAAGCTGTCTGGTAACCAGACTAATAATACCCAGCAATGACAGCAGCAACAGAAGCCTGGCAACCAGGGTTCTGGTGGGAAAAAGAAGGGGAAGGGACGCGGAAAAGGCAAGAAGGATAAGGGGAAAGGTAAGGCGCACAAGACCCATGTCGCTGATACAGCCATGGTTATCGATATTGATTCGGAAACCAAATCCGGTGAATCCGGTGCGTATGACAATGCTGCCGAGGAAACCTCGGACGTCACTTGGACTCCCGAATACATGGCACCCAATCTCCTCTCCCTCCAGGACAAACTGGGGGAATTTTCGTCTTCGGCGGTAACCACCATCTGCATTGACGAAGAGGTGCTGGATTGGGGTGATGACAATGATGATGGCATGGGTATGTTTCCACCCATCCCTAACCAGTCTTTTCACAGAATGTCCTTTTAGGTCGGTCTACCCCTAAAGGACATTACAAAATGCGAAAGCCCAAGGTAGATAAGTGGGGAGAGAATTTTGATGGGAATTATGACAGGAATGCTGATAGCACATGGAAACGTGGCCTGGAGTCCAGAATGGTGACATGGGATACCAATGCACCAATTGAGGACACAACCGGCTATGTAGACGAGTCCTATTTTGACAGTGAAATTGGATACCTTTCCTGTTACACCGCTGCGATGAGTGGAAACCCTCATTAACATAAGGATAAATGGATGGTAGACTCTGGATGCACCGACCACCTGTCACCATATCCTGAAGACTTTGTTTCACGCGAAAACCATCAACGGAATTGTAAGACAGCTAATGGTAACATTATGCCTATTTTTGGACCAGGAACAGTTATTCTTAGACATCACAACAGGGAACGCCCAAGAACCCTCATGCTTACCAGGGTCCATTACGCTCCTCATGTATCGCATCACCTCCTTTCAATCACAGCCCTGACCAAACAAGGCTTTATGTGTACGATCAGAGATAAGACTCAGATCTGTCCCAGATCTGGCTCTCTGATGATTACGGCTGAACAGCTGATTCCATCAGAAACCTTGCACTGGTTTTTGTCTACAGTGATAACTCCAGATGCAAAGGCTACCAGCATCCAATCGAAACAAGACTACGTCTTGTGGCATCAACGCATGGGACATTGCTCACGCAATGCTCTATGACATGCGCCGGATCATGTTTCTGGAATACTGAAACTTGAAATCCCACCCAAAAATCCACTTTGCCGTGAATGCCAACTTGGCAAGGCCCATGAATGGCCTTTCCCACCCTCGGACTCTAGGGGGGATAAACCGCTTGCGTTGGTTCACACTGACCTCTGCAAATTCCCCGTCTGCTTACAGATGCAAAATACCTGGATAATGACCTTTTTGGATGATTTTTCGGGATATGGTTCCTTCATATGCCTTAAAAAGAAATTGGAAGCAGATACCACATTCCGCAATTGGTTCACCTGGGCGGAAAAGTCTAGTGGGAACAAACTGTTGAAACTCCGTTTGGACCGTGGGGGGGAATACACAAGTTCTGCTTTATGGAACTTCCTTTCTGAAAACGGTATTGAACATCAAATGACAGTCCCACACACACCTCAACAGAATGGCAGAGCAGAATGTTTCAATCGTACGCTATTGGATAAATCCGAAGCGATGTGACAACATGCATGTTTACTGCCAACTTTTTGGCAGGATGCAATTGAAACGAGCCTCCATATCTACAATAGGCAACCAATATGTCATCTTAATTGGTTTTCTCTGATACAACTGTGGAATGGCACTAAACCAGATGTTTCATATTTTAGGACTTTTGGATGTCGGGCGTATGTTTTCATACCCAAAGACAGACGAGCTAACAAGCTCGCACCAAAATCTGAAGATATGACGTTCATAGGGTACGAACCAGGAACAAAAGGTTACCGCTTCTGGTCAAAGATCAGGAGAACAGTGGTGATATCATCTACTGCCACATTTGATGAGTTTGACTTTCCAAATTGTCCTAGAGAGAGGATTCCAGACAAACCACCGCCTCCCGAAATTCAATCTCCTGAAACGAGTGATTCTGGGGATTTGGATCATGACCATAACGATCAAGGAGGAGATGACGATCTACAACCTCCTGATCAAGATAAACCTGAGACTCCACCACCTCGTGCACAATCTCATCATGAACCACCTGATGTAGATACCGAGGAAGATGACAAAGATCTCTATGGACCACATATACGCATACCGGTAGGGTGTTCACCACCTCGGATGCTGCCACATCCTCCAAACCCACAAGGGAGCACATCGACAGGAGGAGCCAGACAGAGGAGCCCTCCTGCTCCCATTGTACCACCTCGACCACCAAAACCTTCTTGACCTCCACTTCCACCTTGCAATCCACCTGCACCTAAGAAACCTAGCATGGGCTATGGGAAGGAACACCCCTGAGCATCCATAACTCCTTATACCCGTTCAAAGAGAACCATTAGACCAGTCATTCAAAAAGACTCGATTTATGGTGATCGATCCCCCGTTCAAATTGAACAGGAGATTCAAATGGAAAAGGACTTTGTGCAGAAGATACTAAGGCAAGGCTTTGAGCTCCCTCAACCTACATATATCTAGGACACACTTGGAACCAGGACCATCTGGTAGCCAGTGGACTGAACTGAGAAACGTTCCCGCAACGGGAAGTTCTAGTGAGGAGGAGTCTGAGCAAAGCCTGATAAAGGAAGATACAAGTGGAGAAAAATCCGACAAACATGCCGATAAAGTTGTATCGTCTTCCGCATTCATTTCTGAACTAATGGCACATGCTGTGGAATCTTTGGATATACCAAGACAATACCGCGACATTAAAAAGATGCCAATGGAAGATCAGGGGGGTTGGCTAAAGGCTTGTGATGAAGAAATGAAGTCACTTGCTGATCGAAAGGTTTGGAAACTGGTTGACTTACCCCCAGGTCGAAAACCCGTAAGATGTTGATGGGTTTTTGCTGCAAAGTCCAATGGACGCAAGAAAGCACGCTTGGTTGCCAAGGGCTTCACTCAAGTCTACGGAATTGATTTCGAAGAAACCTTCTCACCAGTCGCACGGTTTGAAACCGTACAAATCCTACTCACACTAGCCACACTTGAGGACTGGGATATCGAGTCACTTGATGTCAAAACCACATACCTCTATGGTGAGCTAGATGAAGAGATTTATATGGATCAACCAGAAGGGTATATACAGAAAGGCCAAGAGAGAAAGGTTTGTCGCCTACTGAAAAGCCTTTACAGGCTTAAGCAATCTGCCCTTCAATGAAACAAAGAGCTTCACAAATCTCTTTTAACCTTGGGGTTTACCCGTACACGATTGGATGCCGGTGTGTACTTCAAATTTGATAAGACTGATATTACTATAGTTATCATCTACGTCGATGACGTGCTCTTCATGGGATCAAACCTGAAACTTGTGAAAAAGGAGAAGGGAAATTTTATGAAGGTATGGGAATCTAGAGACTTGGGCGAAGCAAAGGAATACCTTGGAATGCGCATTACCCGCGATCATAAAAACAGGACATTAACCCTAGACCAATGTGTCTATGTGGAAAAAGTCCTTAAATGATTCAGGATGCAAAATGCAAAACCAGTGCGGACACTGCTGCCAATGGGCTATAACCCGAAAGTCTCTGAAACTGAGGCAACCTCAGTCTTATGTTCCCAATACCAATTGGTAATTGGATCTTTGCTATACATTATGCTTGGAACTTGACCAGACATCGCCTTTGTGGTTATCCGCATGTCACAATTCTGTGCTAATCCCTCTCAAGAACACCTAAATTGGGCACTATACATTGTTAGATATCTTGGATCTACCAAGAATCTGGCTTTGCGTTTCAATGGTGCAAACCACGATGGGTTCTTAGGGTACACAGACAGTGACTGGGCAGCCAACCCGGATAATCGGAAGTCCATCACCAGATATGTCCTTTTCCTCACTAATTCCCCTGTCTCATGGTTGACCAGACGACAGAAAACTGTAGCACTGTCTTCCACAGAAGCCAAGTATATGGCCATGTCTGACATGACAAGGCAGATATCTTGGATAAAATCACTCCTGGGAGAGATTCATTTCTCTATACCGAAAGTCCCGCTTTACTGTGATAACCAGGGAGCGATCTTTCTGGCCACCAACCCTGCCCAGGAACAGCGATCTGAACACATTGGAATATGTTACCACTACATCCGAGAATGTGTGGAAGAAGGAGACAAGATTAATCTCTTCTATATTCCAACTGGACAACAGATCGCAGATATCTTTACCAAGAATCTTTTGCCGGTCAAGTTTGAAGACATACGCAAAGGCCTTCGTATGATTTCCTATTCATCATAATCTCAAGGAGGAGTATTGAAATAGATATGATAAGACACCAAGTCTAACCCGTTCTACTTCTGCTCTTCTATTACAGCCGGGTCTAGATGTCTTACATAATCATGACGATATTATGATTAGTAATTCTTATCTTCTTATCTCCTTATCTATGACATCATAGATAAGCTATTATTGGGAGCCTATAGCAGAACTCCCTCTTATCTCTTATCTCTTGATAAGAGACTCTATGTATGGTAATTACCTTATACGTAGTT
>JBBPRK010000878.1:0-16961 GCA_038093075.1 Boletus patriciae
TAAGTGCGTAGACTCACGATGGCATGTCGTGGACCCACAATGAGGTACGGCAACGTAAAGTCCGCGCCTGCCCTCCACCTGCTGTACTATGTAACATGTGTTTGCATATATAAAGCACCTCCGCATTCCTCCCCCTCTTATCTCGAGATCACCATGAACCTCAAATCTCTCGCTGCTCTCACTCTCGCTGCCTCTGCCGCGCCCCTCGTTGTCGCGGGTCCGTTCGCATACGCATTGTGTCAAACAGGCGCGTTTCCCCCAACCATCGTCCGACGTTGTACTCACGTTATCACCAGGCTGCAACATGCTTGCAATTTCGTGTTACGCTGCTGCAGGTTTCACTTTCGGGGCGGTGGCCGCCGCCGCCGCGCCACCCATCATCTTAGGGTGCAATGCCGCCCAGGGAACTTGCATGGCAGCGTGTGCTGTTCTACTCGTTGCCCCGACCCCCTGAGTGGCTTGTTGGGTGAGTATCTTGCCCACAGTCGCCTCGCATAATCGAATACAAGAGTCTAATGACCAACCGTAAAGGCAAAGGTGACAGTCGTTCCCATAATGCTAGCTTCCGAGAGACCAAGTTGGTCTCTCGAAAGCTAGCATACTGAAGTTGCACTGGTATTGCGATGTCTTTGTATTACTTTCGCCTGGTATTGAGTGTATGTAAAACTATGCCTTGACAAATTTGACTCCAATTACTTCGTTGACGGATTGTAACACACATTCATTGTCGATTGTAAACAAGGTACCTGCCGGTGCAGCTCGGCCCTTTACTCTCTAGTCTCAGACAACTCGGACACTGATACGTGTCATACCCACCACTGCCCAGCGAGCAGAATGGTCTCTATTATGTGCATTCAATAAGTACTGTGCATCAGTGGGTCTCTAGGAGCGGTGCAGAGGTCAAAATGCGATGAGCAGGATAGCAGGTCGACGTGGTTCCATGGTATCCGAGCGAACAATGTCTTGGTATACTCACCACCCTCGCCTGACAACCCCGTCCGTCAACGCCTCTAATGCCTCCCTCGCCTCGCTCGCGGGTAATACTTCAAGCACTTCCCTCGCCTTTTCTGCATACGCCTGTGCGAGATCGCGCGTGCGGGAGATGCCAGACGATGCATGGATTAAAGACAGCGCCTGGTGGGACCGTCGTTGGCGATGAGAATAAAGGAGTGATGTACGAGGCTCACCCGCTCGACATCCCCGTCGTCCTTGAACTCGCGAGCGATCAAGGGCTCCAACTCGGGATATTCTTCAGCGGCGTACAGCACCGGACCGGTCGCAAGGCCCAGACGAAGGTCTGCCCCCGAGCCAGGCTTACCTAGCGCCGTCGAGGACGAAAAGTCCAGAATATCATCGACGAGCTGGGGGCGCGTCAGTGTATGCGTGGTCACGCGACACACGACCCACCTGGAACGCGATGCCGATATTCCGGCCATAGGCATACGCGACCTCCTTCCACACCTCGTCCTCTCTGCAACCCCCAAGCACGACAGCAGCCCGGGCACCCTTTGCCATGAGCGACGCGGTCTTGAGATACGTCTTCTTGAGGTACGTACACCACCTATCCGTGCCGGGCACCTCGGCGTGCGAGGGCCGTGCATGTAGACTCGACAGATCGACCTCGGCGGACGGGACGCCGGACCCTTTCATCTGCAGAATCTCGCCTTCGACCAGGTTGGCGATGACGCTCGAGATGAGCTCGACGACTTCGTTGTCCCCGAGTCTCGAGAGCGCCGCGCTCGCTCTGCCGAGCAAAAAGTCGCCCCCGAGGATGGCGAGCTTGTTGCCAAAGGCGGCGGGTGCAGAGGGCGCGCCGCGTCGGAGGTCGGACTTGTCGAGGACGTCGTCGTGGAGGAGGGACGCCACGTGTATCATTTCGACTATCTGAGCGAGACGGAGTTGGGTCGGGAGGAGCGTGTGTGCGAGATGGGGTATCGACTCGGCGCAGAGAGATGGGGGCGGCGAGGGGAAGGTGTGCGTCGGGGGAGGTCGGAGGTCAAAGGGCGAGTTGAACGAGGCGGTGTGGTCCGGCATGGAGGGGTTAAAGTCGTTGAGCACGTCCGGGCGCGAGAGGGGCGCATCGAGTTGCTCGGGGGTGAGACGGGCGTGTTCGGCAGACCAGAGCTTGAGGGGAAAGTGGGATCCGAGGCCGTTCGTGGCACGGGAAAAGAGGAGGACGAGGAGGGGTCGGAGCTGCTTGGAGGGGTGGTGGAAGTAGTAGGACGCGATCTGGGAGAGGGCGGGGTGGGACGAGCCGAGGAGGTTGAGGAGGGACGAGCGGACGTGGGTGATCTCCGCCTTGAGGAGCGCGTGCGGGTCGACCGTCGTCGAGGATGCGAGCGGCGACGAGCGTGCATGCAGCGGGGACGGTTGGGGCGTTGCAAAGGCGCTCACACGACGCGCATGCCGTGCCAGTGCGGATGCGCGACGAGACAGAGACCACGTCCACATCGACGTTGTTCAGAGACAACTTTTTCCCGCGGATGCAAACTAATACAACACGTCTACCTAAGCCCTCGTCCCGGCGACGTCGCCGCACTCCGCGTCCGGCTCTTGCTCCCGTTCGCAGAGCTCGTCGGCGTCGGCGTCGTCCCACCCATCATCCCTCGATGCTTGTTCACGGACGGTGCGAGAAACGTCGCCAGCTTGCGTCCCTGTAACACCGCTTAGCCCGAGCTCTCCACCACACACTGTACACATGACATGCCTTGATACGCATCGTATCCCAGTCTGCCTCCAGCGTCCCGTTCACCGCCAGCAACAGCAGCGGTTCCGCACCCTCCGCCCTCCCATCCTCGACCGCGAGCACGAGAATCCGCCCGAGCTGTACGTGTAGTAGTCGTAGAGTACCCATACAATCCCCCTGAACTTACCTCGCTCTCGACCATCCCCTCCCCCTCTTCCCTCGTCTCCGCCCACACCTCCGCGCCAAGCCCGGCCGCCATCCGTATCTCATCCTTGGTCCTCTGCAGTGCAGGCCCTGTACGCGTCTCGGTACTGGCAACGCTGCCTGCTTTAGAACCCTGTGGCGTGCTCGGGCTGGATGACCCAATCGACTTGACAGAACTCGGGCTGGACGGCGTCTCGCCAGCTCCTGAAACCGAATTGCTCGGACTGCATTGCGATCCGCGTGTAAACGTCGCCGCTGACGAGCTGTCTGCGCTCATTTGAGACGCATACGACACCAGCGCGCCCTCGGGTGTGAGCAGCAGCGCCGTGTGTATCGAAGGGGGAGAGAGTAGCTGGGAGAGGTATGTGTGCAAAGTGGGTAGGACGAGCATCGTGCTAGTTGTCTGGACCGATCCCAATTTAAAGACATTCAGGTCGAGTGGCGTGTATGACGCGTACGGCTCGGAGTGGAGAACACCATACATTCTTTTCAGCTCCTAGCCTAGTACGGAAACAGTGATAAAACATCGAGATAGAGTAAACGAACATTAATGAAAAAAGAGCTCGGAATATCTCAGCATGCCCTACTCGCAGCGGAACGTCATGTCAAAGAATGATGGATGGGGGGATCTCGGATTTAGAGTTGCCAATCACGAAAAACCATCCAATGTACTACACCAACCCACACCTCTCCGCTTTTGCTCCCTTGACGCTCAGATTTTCGGGTGGATAGACGAGGCGTCTACTTGCGCTTCTTGACAGGGGTCTCGTCCTTTTTCTCACCACCCGCAGGCGCAACAGGCGCCGTCTCAACCTTCTTGTTCTTGTCGTCTGGCGTAGGTGCATCCGTCTTCTTCGAGCTTGCCTTGGGGATGGGCTTCTGGCCAGCGCCAATCAACCCGAACAGTGCACCCAACAGCCCAAAGAACGTAAGAATAGCTCCAAGCAACCCAGCAGCAGTCTCGGGATGCGACGTGATGGCACCAACAGGGTCCTCGCGAACATCGTCCAAGAACACACCAATCTTGGCACGCACGAATCCAGCAGGGTCAGTGGCAAACTCTGGGATCTCCTCAGTCCTTTCGACATCAGGGATGGCCTTTGCAGCTTCTTCAAGGGCATGCTTGACACCCCACGTTTCGGCACGCAGACCTTCCGCATCGTCAATGGAGTGTCCGACGTAAATGTTGTCAAAGAGGATGTCCTCGGTCATGGTCCACAATTCGATGCCGACACCACCCTACACATGAGCACGTTGAATACAAGAACGCAAAACAGAGACCGTGAGAAAACGCACAATGTTGTTGAGGTTCTTGACTGGCTCCAGGTCCTCAAAGTAGCCGGGGTTGGGGATCTTGCGGGGTGCCCATTCGCCCTTGTATTCAGGGTTGTCAATCGTAGGTGCGTACCACTTGCCCTTGTATTTAGGGTTGGCTTTGAAGGGGCTGTAAAGACATCGTCAACGCGGGGTAGACATCTCACACAGCTTTGCGTACCGTTTCCATTCACCACATCCGGGTGCCGCGTCACACGCAGGGTTGCGGACAGTAGGCGGGATCCAATCACCGTCCTCCTCGTCATCCCATTCTTCGGGCTTTTCAGCGTCTAAAGAAACGTTAATATCATTCCAAGTCTCTTATTGACTGGAATCTTACCAGGGTCAGCGATATTCTCGGGCTCGTCGTCGAGCCAACCCTCAGGCTTGACAGCATCCTGATCCGCGATCTCATAGGGCTCGCTCTCATCCCAATCTTCAGGCTACACAAGTTTTAACAAAGCTAGCACAACAGGCCAAAAATAACATTTACCTTGACAGCGTCTGGGTCAGGAATCCTCTTGGTGTCGACCCATTCCAATGGTTTCACGTCCTCGGGATCATCAATCTCTTTGGGAGGGTTGACAGCGGGCGTAAAGTCCTCGAGAAGGCTACCCGACTTTTCGACTTTGCCGTTGAACAAGACCTCGTACGTGTTGTCGGGGCTGTATTTCGATCAACCTTGTGATCACGACACTCACAAAAACGAACTCACTTGACAACGAGAGTGTAGACGTTGGTGTCCTTGCCAAAAGTCGGCTTGGGAGGAACACTGAGGTGCTTCTCTTCGTACTCCCCAGTGACAGGGTTCTTGTGACGGAAGATAAAGTGCAGCTACGTCATGCCATGCACGTCAGCACCCTCGCCCACCAGCAAGTTTCGACCACCCACCTTGTTACCCGGGCAGGTCAAGTCGGGACCAAACATGACCACCCAAGGGGTCGTGTCCGAAAATTCCTTGCCGCTCGTCTGGAACCCATCCTCGAGCAACTTGATATAACCACCACCGCAATTTCCACCCTTTTGGTACTGCACCTCGTACTGAACTACGAGCGGCTTGTCCTTGAAGTCGACAGGGGAGGCAAAGGGGGCAGAGATGGCGTGGTGCGCAGCCTTGGACTTGGCGACGAGGCCCTTTTTGCCAGCGACGAGGGCCGTTTGGGGGTTCTCGACCTTCCACTCGCCGACGTAGGAGAATGTCTCGCCGCCGACGGGGGTCTTTTTGGTGGCCTCGGAAGGCGTCCAGCGTTCGGACCAGTCGTCCGTGAATTGCTCGATGAATGGGGCGGTGATTTCCGTCACCTAGAAGCAAGGTGAACGCGCGTTCGCGGAACACGTATGCACGACGCGAGTGGGTGGACATACCTTGAAAACGGGTTGGTCGTCAGCAGCGTTCGCGCCAGCTGCGGCAGCGACGAGGACAACAGAGAGCGCTACGCTTCGCATCGCGATAATACGAAGGACCGGTTTGAATAAAACAAAGAAAACGGTTGAGCAAACGAGCGAGGAGACAAGTGTTGGTAAAAGCCAAAGTGACAGTCGGACACGCTCTAAATGCTGCGCGGGTAGCAACGCCACGTATACTCTCCCACGCTCAACATCAGCCACGTCGCTCGCTATGAAACTTGGGACTCGCTTCTCATGACATACGCTAATTACACGCTACACTCGTATCCCCGTCTGGTACCCTATCCAAGTAAATCCGCGTGTCCTGAAGCCGACAGTGCGAGCTGCAATCGTCGATCAGTACACGTACCAGCGCGGCACCGAGACATGACGTACCACAAACTCGTCGTCCAGGTATTTGGACACCGCTATCTGGTCCCCGAGCCCCTTCCGCCGCCGTGTCTTCAACACGAGATCCCTCGCGAGTGCTTGTCCAGAAGCAGGCTCCAGCGGCCTTAGTTTGATGGTCGTGTCCGTCGGGTCACCTACGACGCGTCAATGAATACAACTGCCATAATGACTTCGGGTCACTCACCAGGGACAATAGACCAGTGGTCAAACACCTGCGAGCAAAACGCCTGACCCTGTGTCGCAGTACGCAAGTCTGTCTCGAAGCCGTTCGCGTCGATAACGGGGATAAGGGCTTTTACAGTGTACAGTGGCGACCCCGCCTTGGGAGTATCTTGCGTGACGTGCCCTCTCCGCCTCGCAAGCACAGTATACACGGCAGATATACAATCCGCCGGCGCCTGCACTTCTACATAGTATATAGGCTCCATCAGGCGCGGCGCAGCCTGTCAGACACATCAATCACACCGCAACAAATCAAAAACAGGGTGAAGAGTAAAAAGAGGGACTCACCATCAGGAACGAAGAATAACAAACGCGTCGCGCCGTAGGCACTATTTGTCCTCCACCACGGAAGATTGGTTCCTGCGCCAAGCTGGCGTCCAGAATCCGGAACTTGACATTGCGCATCGCTGTCGCGCACCCGTCAGTCATCCATTGTAAGGAACACCGCCGTGACTTACGCTCGTCACATAGTGGGCCTTCCCGCGCGCCCCACTGGAACCCTTGCTTGACGTATTCCTTTACCGATCCCAGTAGCTTCTTGTCCACCTGCGAGGGCAATGTATCATCCAATAGGATGTTCGGCCCGCTATCGTCAGGTCCAAACGCCCATATCGACCTCGAGGCCAAAAGGTCCCACTGATACTTCTCCTGGAAAAAGGTACCCCGCTCTTTTGGGGTCATTCGTATGGTCACCTTGCCACGCTCAATATCCTCTGCTATCCCTCTTTCAAGCGGCTCTGCGATCATCGTAATCTTGTTCCTGACCGTCGCGTTAGCCTGCCGCTGTATGAATGAAGAACTGGTTTTGTTACCCACTTTTTGTTCGGCGTATCAGCATAGCATTTTAATGCACTCGTTTCCAACACCGTCTCTGAAAACTTCGTGACTGGATCAGATACCTTGATCTCAATCTCCGAGAATAGCTTCCTGAGGTCGTGCATGACACAATCCAGATATAGCTCCCCAGTACCGATGAGTACGTGCTCGCCGCTCTCCTCAACTTTGGTGGCGGCGAGCGGGTAGGATTTGTTGATGCTGCGCAGACCCGACAGCATCTTGGGGAGCTCGGATGGCGCGATGGGTTCAATGGCTATCTTGAGAACTGACTCGGTCATATGCTTGATGGGTCGGAAAATATGGAGGTCGTCTTCGATATCGAGAGAGGCAAGAGTTGCGGTTTTTGAGATAGATGCGTCGACACCACCGATAAGGACAAGGTTTCCAGCAGGTACTTCGTCCGCTGGGATGAAGTATCTGAAGATGAACCGTAAAAAAATAAAGATGGCACGGAAAGCGAAGCATTCCCCACCTCGATTCACTTATCCAAAGCGCTTCGACTGTAGCTTTCATCATATCTTCTTCATCTTCCGGTGAATAACCCTCTCCCAAAACCTTGACCTGCACATCCTTTCGTAGTGTTCCGCTCAAAACGCGACCAAATGCTCTGAAAGACTGGGCGTCCGTCGTATGGTAGAGTTTGGTTATCTGGACCATCAAGGGACCCTCGGCATCGCAAGCTTTCATACATGTAGCGAGTTCCGAGGTCTGAGGGCCTGTGTATGTCCGCTCTACTTTAGTAGAGGCGCCAACCACCGGAGATGGGATATGCTCCACGATCATATCGACGAGCCCCGCTGCAGGTCCGAAGAATTGGTCAAGCACTACCTTGAGCAACGGCCGGACATCCATTTTATACATCACGGGCTTCAGTGTGATGTTGAGCGATGCGAGCGTTTGTTTGAGGTCGTCCGTCTCCTCGCTGAGCACATGACTGTAGAGCTTATACAGAGGATCCAGGATAAAGTGAACGAACGTCCGAGACTGCTCGGGGTCAGAAGCTTTACGTGTGAATTTTCGTGTTTCGTTGTTGAAGTAGATGTCTCCCCAGAGGCGATCAGCGAAGGCGGACACATCGAGCGAACCATATGTGTCTGCATACATCTGGGCGAAAGACCGGAGTGTAAAACACCAGGTCATATCTGTGCTTCCGAACGCGACGTTCCCATTTTCGGGGCTTAGGCGCAACTCGGGATCTGGATCAATACCACTGTCGAGCGTAACCAGTGAGGGCAGCTTCTCTGGGTATGAAAGCGAGCCGACCTAATGAATGTGTTGATTTCCTCGATCGTGTGTTTGATTTTGTAGTAAGCATCGGCAGGCTTGATGCGCAACTCAAGGATAAGTCGGTCAATTTTGTTCACCAAAAGTGTGATTTTGATACCCTCTTGGAGGGCGTGGCGTATTATGGCTTCAGTATTAACCATCATCTATGTCAGTCATTCAGTTTGGAATGACAACCGCAGTTGTGTGAGACAGACCCCTTCAACAACGTCAACCACCAGTAAAATACCATCAGCTAGTCGCATTGCTGATGCAACTTCGTCGACAAAATTCACGTGTCCGGGTGTGTCGATGAAATGCACCAAATGTGATTTGCCACCAGTAGTTGACAAGACCAACGACATTGGCGACGACTTGATCGACATATCTCGCTCACGCGATAGGACGTGCGTATCGGTATATTTTAACTGGAGATCAAGAAGTGTAAGTTATAGCCACTCAAGCAAACTGACTCACAAACCGGGTTATCCGCGTCCCACACGAGTTTGTGCGTTTCGAAAACCAACATATCCATAAGCGCCGTCTTTCCGTGATGCAAGTGCCCAACTATCGCGACATTTCGCACCATCTCAGGGACAGACATCATGTTTAATAGGAACCTGAGACGATAATCTAATGAGGGTTAGCAGGGACTGAGGAACATATGACGCACCCCTTGTCGAAGCGCGTTTGGGGCATATCTTTCTCTTCTACCGTCCATTTCCGTACTTTTATGGGGGCGATGATTGGTTCTGAAAGCGGTTGCGCATCTTCTTCCTGCACAAGAGTCTCCACGTCCGGCCCGTACACGTCTCCGGCGGAAGGATAGTATTGCTTGTCTTCGTGCAGAATGACAGCATTATGCACGGGTTCTGGTTTCAACGTCGACATGGGATATCTCTATTTGCCACCAGGATGTACTTACCCTCCACTTCCATGAGCGCGCCTGCCTCCTCTGTTTGCATTGGTTCCTCTTCATAGCCTTCGAGGGTAGGTGCTGCTTCGTGCCGTGGAGCCTCGCCAAAGCCGGTCTCCATTGCCTCCTCCTCTTCATCCTCGGAGCCCAGGTCCGCGCCAATGTAGTTACCGAACTCATCGTAGTCTTCGAATGAAGCCATGGTAGAAAACTGATGCGTTGTTGTCGTACCCGTGATCGAGCGTTGGACGCGTCGCAAGTGGTCGAAAAGAATAAAATTCGAACTCCGGATTATTAGGGATTATTAGTGACTTTGCTAGGGCCTACTACATACATTTAAATGACCATCCGATCGTAATCCTTGGATTATCGTTCACCATGTCTACATTGTCCGACGAAACACTGAGAAAGGTGCGTTTCTTCTGTGTACCATAGCCTAACCCCAAACTTACTCGTCACCAAAGATCCTAGTCCAGATTCAACAAACCGCAGTACAATCACAGCGTTCTCTGAACTTGGCAAAGCAACAATGTGCTGCCAAGGAGCGTGAACGTCGAATCGTCCAGCTGACCATCGGTGAAATAGCGACCATCGAAGGAGACGTCAATTTATACAAGGGCATAGGAAAAATGTCGGTTGTCTCCGTTCACGAGCCAGGTCGATGAATAACTAGCTGCCCAGGTTCATGATGGTGCCCCAGAAAGCCATGGAACAGGAACTAAAAGGACAGGAGAAAGAATTGACGGACGATATCAACAATCTAAATAAAAAGGTGACCCGAGCGTCTGTGCAGATCCATCGGCTAATGTGTACCTGTCTCTTAGTCGAAGTTTCTCGAAAAGCAGTTTAATGATGCCCAAGGTCAACTACGTGACATCGTAGGTGCCTTACATGCTTCATGTCGTTGGTAGCTCACCGTTTCTGACAGTTCCATCATAGCCCAAAACAATAGTATATCGCCTAAATCCTGACATTGCAATATACTTACTTGAGAAGGAGTGCCTCTATACCGGTTGTCCGGGGGTTGTAATACTAAGCATACAGATGATACATGGTGTGTAGACCCACTTCTCCACAAATGACCATTACAGGTATATCACACCAGTAAACACTGCACGGCAGCCAGGCTGTAATCAATTATACGCCAGTGCACGCCAGGGTGCCCGTTCGACAGGAAACGTGTGGGTATTGATGCCAGTCTCCCAGTTCCTGGTTACAAACCACTGCACGTCCCGGAAAATCGCGCATTCATCCTTATGCGCCACCCATCCGTTTGTCTGGCATGTCTGAAGCAATATTGTCACCCTTGTGGTTGGATATTGTATCTGGATGGACTCACCTTGGAACAATACCACGCAGTCTTGCATCGTGCGCATTTCTTCACATTCGCATCCACTCTCCCACACACCTCACACCTCGGAGTTCTATCCCTCTCCAAAATCGCCTTGCTCGTCCTGAGCATCGCTTCTAGCGTGTGAGGGAACACCTTCACGTGTGCACCCTCTTCCAGTCTCAAACCAGGTGGGCTGAACGAAAATGTGTGCTGCGTGGCGTAAAGCACCGCGATGGTGCTCCCAGGAGTACAGTGTGCTTGGAACGAGGCGCCACGATCGTCGGTATGGAATGAAACCAGAATTTTGTGTCCTTTTTTGTCCTCCACTTGCATTGTGAGGCGCACTACTTGAACATTACTACTGACCACCCGGCCGAGGAAACACCAGTGCTTTCGCGGTTTTGTAGACGAAAAGTACGCGTCGTTTATCTCGTACTCCGGGGGTAGATTGAGGAATGTAGGGAAGGTATTGGGGTTATTGAGGTCGGAGGTGGACAGAGGTACCATTGGTGAGTTGTCCTGCTCTGTGTGTGGTAGAGACTCTGGAATTGAATCCACTTTATATATGTCTCGTAATGGCCAACCCCGCCGTAGAGCGTTCTAGCGCTCACCACGGTGAAGCACACTATAGCGACACGAGGGTTCCTGTAGGTTTCTGTATAGAACTTCGATCGTGGAGGCGCTTATCACACAAACACCGCAGCCGCCTTTACAACTCCATGTTCCTGCCGTGATCGCCCTTTCCACAGGTCCCCAAGGCTGTATTAAGCGATCCAGGAGGCGGAGGCAGCTGGAACGCGTGTCAGACGCCCCCAATGGGACTGTGAATGGGGCCTCAGCGGACCTTGCATTACATTTTGGCGCTGATCGATCGATCAGACTCGTGGCACGTTTCTCATCTATCGTCTTGCTCACACACCCGGTCGGCGCCTACCCGTTGAATGGGGTCGGAAATCAAGCGTGACGGGGTTGTTTACTTCCCATGCCCGGACGGGATCCATACACACATGAACGAAGGACGGAGAATCTCCGTTCTCCATGCTGCAGCGTTCTTTATAGAAACGGAACTGAGTCATTGTTACTTGGCCGAAACTTTCCATTACTGCTACTAGACTCCGACCCAAGGGCCTCATGGATGCCTTGCGTTGAGGACGGGCTGACGTCATACTTAAAATTAACTCACCCGTGACAGCGCCTCTCACTGGCGCCCAGCACAAAGCCCTCGCATTTGCGGCGTTCAAACTTGATTGACGCTCAGACTTTGACACCCACTGCAATACGACTTACGTGTCCCAAGCTAGCACAAGTTGGGTGTGCTGTAATACTAGCTAGCATGTTCCAGATCCGACGCGGTGTGCCAAAGACGAGCGATTCAGCGTCCCGATCGCGATGACTTGGCGTCATTCGCACAACCAAATGGGTATACAAATTTTCTGACTCGTGGTGGTGGAGTCAGTGGGGGTTCGCGTTTCAGCGTTGTTTGTCACCCTCTTCAATCTTCTTCGAGGTGAGATCGACGAGATCCAAGTTCCTCGACTCTACTTGGTCAAAACGGATATGCTGCGACAGCTTCGACTTGCCACTGGCAGTTCGCTCGAGAGGAATGCCGCTGGCAGTGACTCCGACGAGCTGGATAGGGAAGAATTCAAGCTCCCCAAGATGGCTTCCTTGGTCATCGTAATTGGCTACAACACAATGCTGCAGGTACGCAGTACTTTCGCCACAGTAGTCTATGGCTCTATGGCTCAACCACTTGTCCGCGAAAGCTCTCCTTCTTCATCATTATCTCTTCCTCAAGCAAATATGCGGAATACCTGGGCGGAAGCGCAACCTTCTCTGGTATCGTTATCGGTATACCCACCTTGTTTAGTGGTATGGCACTTATTCCAATGACAAGGTCTGACAGAGGTAGACCACATCCATATTTCATAGCCAAAATTCTCTGCTGATCCCGTGTACATAGGACGATACGCCACGGCATTGCATATAGGATGTTTCACGGGCATTCTGGGGCACGTCGCATATGCAATCGCATATCGTGCCAATTTCCTGTACTTGATCCTCATCGGACGATGTTTGAGCGGCATCTCATTTACGGGCTTCATGTACTGCAAACGATACTGCACGGATCCATTGATTGTCGGAATTCGCCGCCGGACCATGCTTTCCAGTTGGTTGGTGATCGGACAAGCTCTGGGGATGACCGTCGGTCCATTCCTCGGCGGTTTGTTATACAAGGTCGGGTTCCAAAGTACGATATTCAATGGATACACCAGTCCTGGTTGGGTTATGGCTTGCTGCTACGTGATCTTCTGGTTGATCGTAGCCAGATATTTCGAGGATGTACCCATAGCGGAAATGAGCACGGAGCTTCACGAGATAACAGCTCCCACCTCCTCCGCCCAAGAAGGGAAGCATGTCGATGACCCAATACTGCTCCAACCTTTTTCTCAGACTACCCGCTCCCCATCTCCACTCGAAGAACCGTTCACCACCCACTTATCGCGTGTCACACGCCCACAGTGGGGCGTCATCATCTGCATGTGTTGGTTCTCCATGCTTTGCTTCTTTGTCCTCGGCTCCTGGGAGGCAAACCTGCCCGTCTTCGGTGCTGCAACCTCTACCCTCAACTGGTCCCCCTTTACAGCAGGGAATTTCATAGCGCTGGGCGGTATCACTTCATTCCCATTCTTCCTTGCAAGTATGCTGTTCGCACGTCGTATTCAAGATCGACAGTTACTCGCTTTTGGAACCTGCTTGGGTCTGTGTGGGCTTTTGATATTCATTTCACTTCTCGCCACCAGCAAAGTCGTGTATGGCTCGCTATTTGCGTGCTGGTGGACCATCGCTCTCGGTTTCAACCTCGCCACGACTGTGACGCTCAGTCTCCTGAGCAAGCAGCTCCCTCCTGAATGGAACAGGCGCACTTCAATGGCGATTCAATACTCCAATTACGTTGGCCGACTGACTGGTGCGATATGGGGTGGATCGGGTGTTGCCGTTGGAATGGTTAAATTCGTAGGGCTCGAGATAGGGCTCGTCGGCGTAGGGGGGGTTCTCTTCACGACGCTTTGGAGGAATCTCAAGACAAAAACTGGCTAGACACGCCAACCTCTTCTTTTGCACAGATCGATGTTCTTCTCCATACCACGTAGCTTCCAACCCCGTACCCTTCTTTCCTCCGTTCTTTCGGTGATATACATAATATCTTTCCATCATCTTATCACTTTCTATTGTCTCGCTTGAGTAAGTAAAGCGGGGATCAATGAATGCGAACCAAGGTTATATATATAACATGCGGATAACGTGAGTGCGCCATTCCGAGGATATGCTCCGGGCTGTGTCAATTTGAATGATTGGCAGGGGTCTTCGTCCCACAGCGGGCAAGTAATCCGATACATATAGCCATCGAGTTGAACGTTACAATTATTCTTGGTAGTATGAACCGAGTGAACGTAGTCGGGGTAGAGAGCTGGATACCGAGACCGGCGTCTGTGCATGTAAATTAACACCATAACGCCATACATAGAAAGCCTTCGTCGAAGGGCGCGTTATCTATCCTCCATCCGATCAAAGGAGGTTCCTGAATGGAAAGGTATGACCGATCCTGGAAAACAGGGTCCTTTTCGTACATGGATGTGTCAGAAACACGGGTTAAGAACCCTAGGGTGTTGTTGTTTGGCAGATGCAGTACTGGGACTAACTCGGTTATAGTGAACGGCATTCAAAGTCTACACCATACCATCGGCACGGCGTTTGGTAGGTGCTCAAACGTGTGAGGGGCCCTGTGGAATAGAAATCGTAGATAAAATCGATGTGGAAAGGCAAGCGAGACATGTTTCACAGCCAGATCGATCATATCGATGGATCGTTTAATGACCCATGCGTGTCCCTAGCAGTTGAAGAACCGTGTCATCCAGACCTACCCCGTGCCCACTTCGTGGAAGCTAATATGAGCGCATGAGGAATAATCAACCTCTCTGTATCTCTGTATCCGGAGAGCGTTGATCTACATGGCGAGAAACCATACGACCTACTTGGGGAGGGAAAAGATCATCAGGCTCATACGAGGTCAACCACGAATGACTACGGATCGGTACTTAATTGAGCAAGACGTGGAAATTACGTCGTAGTGATCTTCAAGCGCTCGGTGGCGGGTTCCAAGTGAGGCGTTTAAGCCGTTGATGGCAGCAGGTGGCGCCGAGCTTGACCTCGTTGACACCCACAGCCTGTAATTAATTCAAAGATTGAGTACTTTCAGACCACTGAACGCCACCAAAGATATTCGCGCCAGCCTGTGGTGTGATGTTGTGACGATTGTTTTGATTCAATGTGGCAGAGGGTACTAGCTATGAATGGAATCGAGCACTGAACGTTGAATACCCTGGGAGACGACATCCTGTGTGGTAAAAAAGACAAGTATTAGTAACTTGCTGTGCTGCTGCGCCAACACATAACGCCCATGTTCTAGTCGGCGGCAGTCATTAATGGTGCCGGTGGAGGTCCAAAGTCAGAGTGCGACGGGTGGGAATTTCGACAAGTGCTCTCCAAGTTGGTGCTGCTCCCGGATCGATCCCTTCAGCCCTGACCGACAGCAATGAGAGAGATCATTCATATTCAAGCCGGTTCGCTCTCGAACTATACCGGGTCCCATTACTGGAATACGCAGGAGAACTACTTTGTCTACGATGAAGACGACATCTCCATAACTGATTATAATATCTCATTCAAAGAGGGGCGTGACGTGCATGTACGTCCGGTGTACTTGAAGCAACCTGACAGCCACCTACGTTTGATTCACAGAACCAGCCGACCCTGTGTCCAAGGCTTCTTGCCTTCGATCAAAAATGTGCGAGTGTTTCTTGCAACGGGCAGGCATTAGCTCATACACCATGGCTTCGTAAAGCAAATTTTGGCACACTTACAAGGAATTCGCACCAGGAAGAGGCCCTGACGCGGCCGATAACTTGGTGAGTTCATCGAGTCAAGGCACGACGGTTCGTTCTTCCTGTGGTGATAGGCATGGCGGTGTGGTTCGCCAGGAGCAAGAGCGAATACTTCAGAGTGAATACCATTCCCGTCTTGACCTTGAGGAGGATAGAGAACAAGCAGAGCCAATCGCCACAAAAATCAGATACTGGTCCGATTTCAGCCGTGTCTTTTTTGATCCCAAATCGATCCAGGCGGTTCCGGATGCATTAGCGCCAGGGATTGTCGAGGGCGACTGGAATGCCAGCCGCGAGACCTTTTCGAGGTATGACGATGTACGCATATTACTACGTTTCATTTTCCCGAGCTAAGGCGTTGGTCAGAATGCAGAACTAATGGATGGGTCTCTCCGCCTCCTGGTGGAGGATTGTAACAATTTCCAGGTGAGGGGGATGTCGTCTTTTAACAAGGGTCGATCGGCAAATTTCTTTGTGTAGGGTGTACAAATGATCCAAGACACATCAATTTTCGGTGGTTTCTCAAACTCCTTGTTATCTGCCTTCCGTGAGGAGCATCCAAAAGTCACGATAATGACATTTGCTTGTCTTTCAAGCATCAGGCCGCTTGATGCCAACCTCGGAGATGTGAGCGATCATATGCATCTGATGCATACACCCTTCCAACTCCTCTCGTCAAAAGTCCTCTCAGATAAAGCAAGTTCTCAACGACGCCCTTTCATTACGAGGCGTCGCCGAGTTTTGCGATCTGACCATTCCGATTTTGTCCCCATCTCTCTGGCAAAAGAATTGCTGGCTTCCTGGATATGATATCGATGTTCGTTGCCGCTAGCCTCTTGCTTCTGAGACTAAACAGTATCAGGACAAAAATCTCTACCAATCTTCTGCAATTCTGTCAACTCACCTGGAGACCGCAACCCTCCCGCTGAGGTAATGCTTACACGTATCCTCTCAGCCTTATCCCGTTAACCGTTCTTTGAATAGGTTGCAGGGTGGCTTGGATGACCTCCAAACAATGGTCGCCCACCTGAATTGGCGGAAGTCATCTCCATTTGCCATACTTCGTGGTACGCCGTGCCCTCGGGGTTTGTCTACCGAAAATCTCCAGGATATTGCGGGTTTATCAATTTGCTCCAAAGTAAGTTATGAGGACATGGTACGTTCTCGATTCTTGAGTTCATATCAGGGCCGGACACTCTTCGCACGACGAGACGTGTCTCGCGGGTTCTCCCAGGATGAAGTAGCAATCTACAATACGTGGAGCAAAGCACATGAACTGAGAGAACCTTTCTTGATGTGGTGCGCAATTTCCCTGTCCATATGACACAGCCTGATTCGGCATCGCTCTGGAAAAGGCGCCATTTACCGAGCTATCCGATTCCCACTTCTTTCCCTCCAATCTTTCCAGACGCCCGACCTAAAGCACTCAGGGTGATATCCTCG
>JBBPRK010000879.1:0-16961 GCA_038093075.1 Boletus patriciae
TTCTCACTCCTAGTCAAGAAACACTTCAGGTCCACAAACAAGAAGGACCAAAACCGGTTAGCCTTCCAGAATTTGAAACAAAAGGGACATCCCATGAATGCATTCTTGTTGAAATTTGAGAACTACACGCTCCTTGTGGATTACGATGACATTTGGCAGATAGAGCTGCTTGAACAAAATGCAAACAAAGACATGCATTTAATTTTAGAAAAGGGGTGCTATGCCTCCCTCCATTGGTTTAAAGAAGACCTTCAGCAGGCAGGAGCATGTAAGCAGCTTCTTGATTTCATTCAGAAAGGAGCAGCAGATTAGGTCAGCTGAAAAGACCCTAATGCCATGGACATCGATGCCATGAAAACAGGTGGCAAAAATAAATGTTTCAACTATCAGCAAGAAGGGCATTTCAGCAAAGATTGCCTGAAATCTAAACTACCATGCCCTGAGTGCCACTTCTTCAGAGGTGGTCACCAGAAAGCATGCTCCAAGAGGGGCAAAGGAAAGGGTAATGGAAATGGCCACCAGGTGCATGCCGCAGATTCCAAAGACAAACCCACTACCTTCTGGAATGAGGATAAAAGCACCAATAAGGACAGCAGGGGAAAAGGTCATGACTGGACCTCTTCCATAAAAGGAATGTTGCTGGATGAGGCTCACACCTGGTTCAAAGATTATGAAACTCTTGCTGCCAAGTCAGTGGGAAAAGCTTAGCTCCGACATGCGTGTTTGGGTGTGTGAAGGGGCAAAACTGATATGAAAACCTTGCTGTAGAAGAAATCATTAATGATGAGGATTCCATGGCAACAAACTTAATTTCAAATTCACTATCAGAGGGGTCCCCTAGTGTGCTCAGCAGGGACGCCAATCCTGTGCTTAATTCCTCTACAAAAAAACAAAAAAGGTTTAGAAATCCCAAACAACGCTTATGTGCGAAGTTGTCACATCCCAAACTCTACCTGAATCCCCAAGGTACTCCCAAGTCATTCCTGAGTCATTTCTGTATGATTCCCGAGTCATCCCTGAGTACTCCTGAGTACTCTCAAGTATTCCCAAGTTTCCTGAGTTAAACCCGACTTGGTTCACTCACCTCCTTATACCTGAACTCTATGTATTCCCCTGAGCCTAGCTCCAAGTCTCCTCCGAGATTTTGGAATTCCGGCCCTGTACTACTCCCTTTACACTCTGTACACTTGGAAGTAACATATGTCCGAGTTTCTGAGCTTCCGAGTACATATTCCCTTTCGTCTTCTCTGCATTCTTGTACCTTGATTAACCCCTTTCGGATCTTCAGATCTTAGGTTCCTCTGAGGCAGTGTTACTGCCACTCAGCACTTTTGTAGCTCTGGAACACTGCCCTGAAATCTTGTTCCCCCTGCGTTTCCATAGTTTTCCCTTTCGTATAAATACCCTTCATTTACCCTCCTGTACTTTAGTTTGAATATTGACTTAGACAAACTCCTTGTCTCCTCATCATGTCTGGCATCCTTCCGCCTGTTTGGGATAAATCCCTCTTGTCCCCAATGCCTTGAGTTTGTTCCCTCCTTGTTGTTCACTGTCTTGATCATTGTCTGAGCTATCCTCTTGCTCTGACACTCCAACCTGACCTCTTCCGACCTCTGGGACCTGAACTGCAACAAGGGTACAGCACATAATCTGAGGCTAAGTCCCATGTCTGAGTGAACTCCAAGTTTCTGGAGTTTCAGTCAGGAGTCCGACCCACCTCTTGACAGAAGTGTAAGACCCACATGAGAAATCAACCTATCTATTCAAATTGCACTGTTCACACAGCAGCAGAATTTCACTCAAACAGACACACTCCTGGATTTAGGTGCTAACACAATCTTTATCAACAAAATGTGGGCTGAAATGCATAAGGTCCCACTTATCCCTGTATGCAATCCCATCCCTATTTATAATATGGACGGAACATGGAACTCTGCTAGAAGCATTACACACTCTGCAAAGCTGGTCATAGAGTTCCAGGGACATTGTGAGAAAGTCACAGCAGAAGTGACTGATCTGGGAAAGAACCCTTTTATTTTTGGACTTCTCGTGGTTGCAATGCCACAACCTATAAAGTGATTGGTCAAAAGGCACAGTCAAGATGACATGCTGGCCATGACACTGTTGTGTGCTGCAGGACAAGCCCACTTTCATCCAAGAGATGGAAGAAGAGGAATACAATAACCAATATTATGCCCATGAAACAATTTGTGCACTGGAAGTGCAACAAGAATCTCAGAAACCTAGAGAGAAAACCCCTGAGAAGTTAGTTCCAGTGGAATATTATAAATTCCTTAAAGTATTCTTGAAAAAGGAATCTGAGCAAATGCTGCTTCGGAAACCATGGGATCACGCAATAGATCTCAAGAACATGTTTAAACCCAAGAAGGGCAGGATCATACCTCTATCCCTGCAGAAACAAAAAGAGGTCACCATGTTCCTTGATGATCAGCTAAAGAAATGTTACATAAGACCTTCTAAATCCCCCCAAACCTCACTGGCATTCTTTGTGCCTGAGAGAGATAGAAAGAAGTGTATGGTACAGGATTACCAATACCTCAATGAATTCACTGTCAAAAACAATGACCCCTTGCTGTTAATCGGGCAACTAGTGGATAAACTCCAAGGGTCTAAACTATTTACAAAAATGAATCTATGATGGGAATACAACAATACAACAATGTCTGGATCAAAGAAGGTGATGAATGGAAAGCCACATTTGTTTGCTTCCATGGAGCATTTGAACCTTTGGTCATGTACTTTGGACTTTGTAACTCCTCCACCACATTCCAGGCGATCATTCTAGGCGATGATAAATGAGATCTTCACTTATATGGATGATGTGGTCGTGGTCTACATCAATGATCTAATGATCTTTACAAAAACAGACGACCAGGCTGAGCATGACCGAATTGTCCTTGAGGTCCTACACCACTTAGAAGAAAATGACTTATGTATTTGTCAAACCAAAAAAAATGCATGTTCCATGCTGCAGAAGTTGACTTCCTTGGTACAATAGTCAGACGTGATGAAATAAGCATGGACCAAACAAAGTTCAAAGCAATCTTAGATTGGCCAGAGCCAAAAAACACACAAGGAGTCAGAAGTTTTCTAGGACTGGCAAACTTCTATTGGAGGTTCATAAAAGACTACGTGTGCATTGCACGCCTGCTCCATGACCTAACCAAAAAGAAAGAACCCCAGAAAATGGTGTTTGACATGCTTAAGAAACACTTTACCACTGCTCCTATACTTGCATTCCTGGACATAGATTGCAAGTTCCACCTGGAATCAGATGCTAGTGATTTTGCTACAGGTGCAGTACTATCTATTGAGAAGGATGGCATATGGCATCCTATTGCATTCTCTTCCCACTCCATGATACCACAAGAATGGAACTATCTGATCACTGACAAAGAGATGCTATCAGTCATCCAAGTGCTGGAATAATGGCATCATTATCTAGAAGGTGCTAGACACCAATTTGAAATATGGAACGACCATGCAAATTTGCAATGGTTCATGACAAGACAAGATCTCAACCATTGGCAAGCCTGATGGGCAATGTATCTTTCACAGTTCAACTTGTTGTGGTTCTACAAGCCAGGCCACATGATGACAAAACCAGATGCTCTCTCTAGAAGAGAAGATCACGCCATGGGAATAGAAGATGACAACAAAGGAATCATTGTTATCACTGCAGACAAGATCAGAACTACCATCCTTATCACGGATGATGGGGACATATTAAAACAAAAAAATATTCAATGTCATGTGCCTCCTGAAACAACCCAAAGGTCCTCAGCGTCAACTGGGACTCTAGGGAATTGAAGACTAAGGGAACGCACCGAAAGTGCTAGCAGTCAGTTGCGGAGGTGATCTCTCTGGCTGAGGAGGGGAAAAAACCAAGAGAACTAGACTGGAGTTCTCTGGCTGGCACTTGCAGCCTTATATACTGGAATGACATGGTATGTACATGTTTATATCAGATCTACCGATGAGTCCCAACATAGACTATGTATGTGGCAGCATGTGTTAGGGGCATGCATCAAGCATAGCCATGGAATGGAGGGGAAGTAAAGCATGAGGTAACCGCATAGTGGTGGCAGAATGGAAGAGAAGAAAAGAAGAGCATAGCCATGCACTGCACAGAGATGAGAAGGGTGAGGAGTGCATGAGGCATGGTTGTGAAATGAGAAGAGAAGCATAGGAGACAGCATGGCTGTTATATGTTAATCTGATAAGGTAAGAAAGAAAGAAAAGAAACAACTAAGTCCGTTAGACAATGTTAGGTGTGTTGAGCCGTAACACTACCCCCTCTCTAAAGATCAACTTCCAGGCGATCAAAAGGAATTTGCTTGGGGTGAAAGGTGGTAAGTGTTATGATTGCTTCTTTTCTCTCACTATGTTCTCTTCTTGCTCACCTTTTCTTTTCTTCCTCGTTGATTCCCCTCTATCTCCTCGGACTTCTATCTCCACCGATCAGTTCTCTCGCGCCGATTATGTAGTTCCTCTTACTCATCAGTTTCCATTACCTTCTCTCTTATTCTATGATGACGCGTCCCTTAGGTTAGGGCAGGCGTTACTTGGTCCGTGCACACCTTTCCCCTTCTATATAAACTCTCGTACTTCCTGTATTTTCTCCGTAACTTTGACCTACTCGATACTCCCTCAAATATACCAAGGTCGTTGCTCCTCGTCTCAGGACTTCTCTTAGTCTTCGTCGTACTATTGAGTTGATGCTCCTCTGAAATCCTCGAACCTCCAGCGTCCGTTTTGACGCTCGAACCTTCAAAGGAAGACCCTTTGAGTGATCTCTTGATTGATCGAGTCTACGCTTGTACCTACCTGGACCAAGCGTAACAGTAAGGGGCTCCGGCCTCTTTTGGAAAAGTAATAAGAAATCCTCTGGAGGGATTGAAATGGCCCTGGGTGCTGACGGATTTGCGTGATAGAAGTCAGTCAATGCTTCTTTCATGTTACCGAGATTGCTCTTAGGTTCCCAGGTATGATCTGTGTCGTCGTAGCCCTTCCAATGGACAAGGAATTCCAGTTTTTTATTTTTATAATGGGAATCAATGATCTGGTCTACCTCCCATTCGTTGTCTCTGTCTTCCATGACATGTACGGGTCCCGGCCGGTGTGAGGGTTGCCCCTCCAGTCGGTCGCAGTAAGGTTTAACCCGTGAGACATTGACCACTGGGTGGATTTGCATTGATTTTGGTAATTTTAGTTCAATGGCATTAGGTCCTGCCAAGCCAATGATTGTATAAGGGCCAAGCCATCTTTTGGACAGCTTGCGTGAAGCACGTGTCAAACGTAAATTCTCTGTGGATAGCCAGACTTGCTGGCTGATGGTGTACTCGGGTGCTGCCGAGCGGCTCTTGTTGGCGTTGACCTTCATTCGGTCTTGTGCCTGTTTCATATTTTCTTTAACGCTTTCTATTACGTCTTCCATCTCCGATGTGAACTTCTGAGCCACTGGGGCCCTGTCCGAACTAATGGGTTCAATTCCCATTCAGGGAAGATATGACCATGTCACGTTGAAGGGTGACTTCTTGGTCAAAGTGTGTTTTTTTGTGTTAATGGAGAACTGGGCAATTGGCAGCCAGGCGAACCATGAATCCTGCTTCTCAAAGCAATCGATTCATAAGAACTTCCCAATCTCCTTATTGATGATCTCTGTTTGTCCATCTGTCTGCGGATGGAAAGATGTCAATAGTTTAGTGGCGATACTGAGGGTGTTACGTGAGACGTACTTCTAGAAGACGTTGAGGATAAAACTACTTAGAGGAGGAGCTCACGAAGAGTCGCAGCATCTCTAGATAGTTGTTCAGAGGTTGCGGGGGATTTCAATGAAGGTATTGCCTTGGGTACTCAAAGGGGTCGTGGGACAAGGGACACGAGAGTATGCTAGATTGTGCAGAACAAGTGTAAGGATATATTGTACAGACGAGTCACTATATAACTGAGGGACGTGTCATCATAGAAAGTTGGAGAAGGTTGGAGAAGGATGAGTAATGAGGACTACGTACTAGGCACAAGAGAGCCTAGCGGTGGAGATAAGGTCCGAGGTAAGAATAGAATGAAGACGAGAGATATCTCCTTCCGGTAGTAGAGAAGAACAGCGTGGGGATGTCAGAGAACAAACATGCGAGAATGGAAAGGATGTACTACAAGGAGTAGAGAAACATAATCGTATCTGCACATCCCAAAGAGGATGTGAACGCGTTGGGAGAAGATGAGAAGAAGAAGGTTGTGAAAGAGAAGAAAAATCGTAACATTACCCCCTTCATACCATTGAGCCCCAGGCCCAATCAACACTCCATTAGACGGGACCTGGTTGAGCAGAAGAGGTCCCTGCGTAAATATGTGTTGCCTGTTCAACGGAAAGCGTCTCAATCGGACAGTCGTCCGCCACATGCCCATGTTGACTACAAACCGCGCAGATTCGGACCAGACAGAAGCAAGCGGGGTGACCCCATCGACTGCAAAAGTCGCATTGGGTAGTGAGACAAGAAGAGGGGGAGTGTCTGGGGGCCGATTGACGACAATGGGGACAGATGTAGAGCGGGCAATTTTCTCGATAATGACCGAGATCATGACACCGAAAGCACTCAGTGAGGGCAGATGTGGGCCGGCGGCGGATAGGGACGTGGACGACTCGAGTGGGGGCGGAGAGAGTCTGCGTTCCATTGGAGAGAGAGACGAGAAAGGACCGATTGAGGGCGAGGACTTCCTCATCGATTCCTCCATACTCGGACTCGGATTCCACAGTGGTGGGGGGAGATGTGCCAGTAGAAGGAGGGGGCGAAGAGAGTCTAGATAGAAGAGTGGAAGGAGAGGATATAGTTTCCGATGGGGGAGGAATAGGAGCAGGCGGTGGAGATATGGGTGCAGGGAGTTCGGTTTGCTCGAGGTAACGGTTTCGTTCTTCCATAGTCATAGAGAGGAACACACGTTGGAACATAGGGTATAGAGAGGAACACACGTCGGAACATAGGGTATAGAATTTCAGAGGGGACCCGTTCAACGAAGGTGTGGAAACCGTGTAAGTGGAGGATGTTAAGGATTCGTCCAGGTAAAGCGTTGAGAGAGGTGCGGAGAGGGATACCAAAGGGTATGGGTAAGTCACTGGGGGCCGACAAGGCGTGGTATCGTTGCCTGGAGGAGACCAAGTGGAACAAGCGAATAAGTTCTTGGCAAATCAGGTCTTCATCATAGAGGGGGAGGTCCTCTACGGTGCGGAGGGCGATGGGATTTGCGAGGATGCCTGTGTAAAGCAAATGGACTGCGTAGTTGGGAAGTGAAGTGGGTACCACACATCGTGAGCGCAGCGGAGAAGTAGAGGAGGAAGAGGACAAAGAAGAGGAAGAACGAGATGAGGAAAGAAATGACATATTGGTTATCAAAGAGTAAGCGTTCAAAAAACATTCACTAGGGGGGTACTTCACGAAGAGATGCCACTTCCTAGGAAGAAAGAGAGGGAAGAATGAAAAATCAAGCGAGGAGATGGGAACATTTATATTCTGAAAGGATGAGAGGGGAGTGTCAGAGATTGCTCTCAGGTTCCCATGTATTTTCAGATGAAGGATACCCTTTCCACGCGGTCAGGTACAGTCGTCGTCCAGGAGATCCCTTGTGAGAAACAATATGATCGACTTCGTATTCTTCTTCGTTATCTATGAGGTCAGGTGGGGGCCTTGCGAAGGAGGGACCATGTGCTTCGGTTTGCTGATAAGACGATAGAAGCGATGCGTGGAAAACATCATGTATTTTCCATGCGGGAGGGAGTCGGAGTCGGTAGGAGAGGGGAGATAGTACCTGAGCAATTTCGAAAGGTCCGTGGCGTTTGGGTGCAAGCTTCCTAGATGGGTAGGACAATCGGAGATTGGTGGCTTCTAGCCATACCTTGTTGCCTACTTTCCAAGGGGAGAACTTTTGAGAAGACCGTTCGGCCATGATTCTACGAGCCATCTCGTGGGCGGAGAGGGCTTCCTTTCAGGCGGTTTCAAGGGAGGTGAGGCAGTTTTCTAATGCTGGGAGGAAGGTCTTTCCAAGTGGCGGATAGGTTCTTGGTTCATATCTGAGAAGAAGGGAAAAGGGAGAGGTCTTTGTCAAGCTATGGGGGACCGAGTTATGGACAAATTCGGCTGAGGTGAGGAATTTAGCCCATTTCTGAGGATTATGGGCACAGAAGATCTGAAGATAGGTTTCAATTTCTTGATTGGTTCGTTCGGTTTGCCCATCAGTTTGGGGGTGGTAAGCGGAGGAGAGGTGGATATCGTATTTAAGAATATGGGCGAGTTCGCGAGCGAAGGCAGAGGCAAACTGTGGGCCTCTGTCGGAGATGATGGAGTCATACAGGCCAAAGCGTTTGAATATGTAGTCGAAAAAGAGTTGGGCAATTCCATTCGCGTCGATCGTCTTGCAACAAGGGGCAAGAATTACCCCCTTCGTAAGGCCATGGTCGACCACGACCAGTAAAGAATCAAAGCCGTCGGATGGGGGTAGATCAGTGATGAGGTCAACCGAGAGTTGTTTGAAGGGAAGGGTGGTGGAGGAGGGGATTGGGCTGAGGGGTGGAGTGGTTGGATGGGTGATAACTTTGTTTTGTTGGCATACCACGCACCCAGTAACAAATTTGGAGACAAAAACCGAAAGGCCTGGCCACCAAAAGTCCCGTTCGACTATGGCTTTGGTACGGAAGCGACCAAGGTGGCCCAAGAGGGGGGAGTCATGGATAGAATGCAGCAAGGATGAGCGTGCAGCAGGTGGGACATACATTCGACGACAGAAATACAGGTGGCCGTTGTCGAAGGTCCAATCCTTGAGGGTGGAGCAAGGGAACAGGGGAGATCCATCCGCAAGGTTGGAAATGGCACAGAGAACCAGGGGATCAGAGGAGGAGGACAATTTGATATGGCGAGCAAGAGTGAGGTCGAGTGCCTGGATGACTACTGGGTCAGGGATGATAGAGGCGTCGATATTATCAGAGGAAGTGTCAATGGAGTCGCGACGGGAGAGGGCGTCAGCGGGGGCCATCTTGGTACCAGGGAGAACCTTCCAGACGATATCAAAGTCCTGGAGAAAGAGGGACCAACGGGCTTGTCGTCGAGACAGTTTGCAAGGGTCCTTGATATAGGAGAGATTTTTGTGGTCAGTGATGATGGTGACAGGATGAGAAGTTCCTTGGATATATTGCTTCCATTCATCCAGTGCAAGGATCACCGCAAGGAGTTCGCGATCATAGATGTCATAGTTTCGTTCAGCAGGAATGAACATCTTGGAGAAATAGGCGCAAGGGTGGGAATCACCATTGAGATCATCTTGGAGGAGAACAGCTCCAGCAGCGAAGAGGGAAGCATCGGTCATGATGGAAAAAGGGTGCGTAATGTCAGGGATGCCAAGAACAGGGCTGGAGGAAAAGGCAGTGCGGAGGGTGTCGAAAGCCCTTTGTTGAAGTGAGGTCCAGTTCCAAGGTTGGTCTTTTCGAGTAAGAAGGTTGAGGGGGGTGACAACATGCGAGAAATTTGGGAACCCCAAGAATGAGCGAATACCCTTGACAGAAGCAGGTGGTTTCTAGTCACAAATGGCGGTTAATTTGACTGGATCCATCGCGATCTGTCCTTGGCCAATGATCATGCCGAGGAACTCCATCTTGGGAGTGTCGAAGAGGCATTTGGAAAGTTTCAGAGAGAGCCCATGTTCGCGGAGATGGAGGAGTACACGTCGGGTGCATTCATGGTGGAGAGCTAAATCTCCTTGAGTGTGGATGCCAAGATCATCCATGTAGATCTTAAGCCATCGTTCAGCGATCATATCAGCAAAGATGTGGTTCATAAACGCTTGGAATGTGGGTGGGGCATTGCAGAACCCGAAGAACATGACTGTGGGTTCAAAGAGTCCGAAAGGAGTGATGAATGCAGCCTTCCATTGGTCCATTTCCTGAATTCGGATGTTGTTGTACCCCCAACGGATGTCAAATTTGGTGAACAGGGTGGAATCTTTCATGTCGTCGATGAGTTCAGGGATAAGTGGTAGGGGGTAGGCATTCCGAACAGTATGGGAATTCAAGTATCGATAGTCCTGACAAGGGCGAAGAGAGCCATCCTTCTTTGGGACAAAACAGAATGGTGCTGCCTGGGGGGATTTGGATGGAAGGATGCGCCCGGTCTTAAGGTGTTCCTCGACAAAGGCTTGACAGGTTTCCTTCTCCTTGGGGTTTAGAGGGTAAACTTTGGCGATTTTGGGTACAAAGGACAGTTTAAGGTCAATGGTGTGGTCATAGGGGCGATGGGGAGGGAGGACATTGTATGTTTTCTCAGAGAATACATCTTCGAAGTTTTTGCACCATGCGGGTAAAGAGATTTCGGAGACCTTGGCATCTTGGGCGAGTTGGGTGGACAAGGTGATTTTTTGGATAGATTCATCAAGCGGGTCTTCTTGAGGGAGGTACTCACGAGGAGACGCATCGACCTTAGAAGAGTACCATTGGTCGTACAGAGATGACAGTTCTCAATCTACATCAAGGCCTAGCCAACGAAGCAGATATCATTGGGGGAGAATGTGTTCATCATAGTCTGTGGGGGATGAAGTGGGGAAGGAGAGAGAGTGGGATTTCCAGTCAATACGAGGGTTCCAGGTTTTGAGCCAGGGCATTCCCAGGATGATTTGACGACGTCCTAATCCCACCACCATCAGTTCTATATTTTCGGGTTCCTTGGAGAGCAGCATGCGAGTGGACGCTTTCCACATAATAGTACCTCGTTTATTGAGGGAGCCATTGACGTTGAAAGCACATACGGGTTGAGACATTCTTTTCAGGGGGAAGTTTGCAAGCGATAGAAGACCAAGGTCAATAAAGTTTCCAGTGGCTCTGGAGTTGATCAAAGCGGTCGTTTCGATGGTTTGTTTTCCAAAGAGTAGCTTGACAGGGAAGCGAAGGGTTCTTTCATTGTCAGAGGCTACTAGTACATGGGATAGGGACTGGGAAGGTAATGTTGAGGGCTTCCCGTTTCAAAAATCCTGGTCTAGGGTGGAAACAACAGCGATTTCCTCCTTGGGTTCTTCGAAGCACATCTGAAGGACTTGGAGGATTTTGGCTTCATTTTTCCCTTGGGTCTTCAATGAGTTGACAAAGACGTCGATGGAGGAGGGGACTTGGGTGTTGACAGGTGGGGGGGGTCGAGGAGGAGGAGGAATCAGTTTCGGCAGCGTGGATGGTCTGAGGGCGCAAGTCTTTGTCTTTCTTGCATTGGGAGGCGTTGTGGCCAGGGCGTCAGCAACAAAAGCACTTTCCCTCACGGATGCATTTGGCTCTTTCGGTGGGGGTGAGTTTAGACAGGGTGATGGCATCGATGTCCATGGCGTTCGGGTCAGAGGGGGTTCGAGGGGTGGACGAGTATGAGGAGAAAGGGAGTCTTTCTCCTTTCAAAGCAAGGATACGCATCTTTTGTGCATGGAATGTCTTGGCTTGTTCGATCCAGGCAGCCACTGTGGTTGGGATGGTTGCCATGGAGAGGATCATGGTGGTGAGTTGTTGGTCAAGTCCAAGCGAGAACTGGTCAATGAGGGTGACTTCGTCGGTGATCCCTGCTCTGGCAGAAAGGTTTTGAAAGTCGGTGATATACTTTTGGAATCCGTCATCAGTGATCCCATCAGAGCGTTTGAATGACTTTTGAGCAAGCTTGGTGAGCTCAAAACGAGCCGTGGCTTTGGTGTCGAAAGGGAAGAAGGTGGTGTTGAAATTTTCAACGAATTTCTCGAAGGTTTTCTCAGTGGCAGCGATGGTGGTGTTGGCTAGTTTGTCATACCACATTTCGGAGAAGGGTACTCCTCGTCCTTTGCTCATCTTGTTGAGTGCAAGGGTGATTTTTCGCTCGTCTGTGTTGTAGATGGAAGCGCTAATGTGGAAATATGCGCTGATGGCTTTCATCCAGTGCATGGTGTCGGCCGGTTCTCCAGAGAAGTCGGCAGGGAGGGCTGCTTTGAGTTCCGGGATGGTAGTAGACATGGATGTGGTCGATGATGTCGAAGGGGCTACAGGGGGTCTTGGGGGGAAAGCTCGTTGTTGATGGGGTTTAGGGTTACTTGAGGGGGCAGTGGGGTTCCAAGGGGATGCTGTGGTTACAGTAGAGGTCGATGGTCGTGGGGGTGGCGAAGGAGATCTTTCTTCTTCGTCGCTAGAGTTGTCAAAAAGCCTGAAGGCTCCGGAGCTGCAAGGGGACGATATGTTGGGGGCGAGTCCTGCTCCTAAATAGGAGGGACAGGAGGAGACACTTGTTCTTTTGTTACGCGAGACGTACTCTAGAGGACGTCAAGGATAAAACTACCTTGAGGAGGAGCTCATGAAGAGTCGCAGTATCTCTAGACAGTTGTTTAGAGGTTGCGGGAGATTCCAACGAAGGTATTTCCTTGGGTACTCGAAGGGGACTTAGGACGTAGGACAAGGGACACGTGAAACAACCCAAAAACCCGTCAAGGGTGCACTAGGGAATCGAAGATCGAAGGGTACTGACCAGCGACTGGCAATGATCAGGAGCGTTCAAGTGGAGTTTTAATGAGGTAGAAAACCAAGAGAACTAAACTGGAGTTCTCTGGCTGGGTCTTGCGCCCTTATATACTACTACAGGTGTATGTACATATTTGTATCAGATCTACCAATAACTGTTCTAGAATATTCCGGATCCTAGTAGCATGAGGTAGAAGCGTGCATCAAGCACGGCCATGGAATGGAAACGGAGTGATGCATGAGGCAACCGCGCGGCGGTGGCAGAATGGAAGGAAAGAAGTAGGGCATAGCCATGCACTGCACAGAGATGAAAGGGGTGAGGAGTGCATGCGGCATAACGTGAAAAGAAAAGAGAAACATAGGGACAGCGTGGCTGTCATAAGTTAATTGGATAAGATAAGAAGAAAAGAAAGAAAAGAAAGAAAACGACTAAGTCCGTTGGAACGATGTTAGGCGTACTGAGCCGTAACAACACAAGAGTACACTAGATTGTGCAGAACAAGTGTAAAGAAATGTAGTACTGACGAGTCACTATATAACTAGGGGACGCGTCATCATGGAACATCGAAGAAGGCCAGAGAATGATGAGTAAGTAAGATTACGTACTAGGCACAAGAGAACCTAGCGGAGGAGGGATGGTCCGAGATGGTACTATGACAAAGATAAAGAGTATCCCCTTCTGGTAGTAAAGAAGAACGGCGTGGGGGTTTAAAGGACAATCATACACAAGTGGAAGGGATGATCAACGAGAAGTAAAGAGACATAATCATACTTACACATCCCAAAGAGGATATGGATGTGACGCAAACAGACTAGAAGAAATAGATTGTGAAGAAGGAGAAAAATCGTAACAGTACCTCAACTACTCATCCAACAGTCTCGGAAGTAGTACGCATCAGTTTCCTAAAGTTCCTAGGCCGTCCATTCCTTGTCTCGAAGAGGGTCCAGTGAGCCCTAGCATCGTCCTCCTACTTATCCTCTCTTGTTAGAACCCCTAAGGGACGAACCTAATCGTTTCCCTTCACCTTCTGGTGTTTGCTACTGACCAGTTTACTTCCTATTGATTAGGAAGGGTTAGAGCGTCAACCCGATAGACCCACACCACCTATCATCTTTACAACGGATCATTCTGCTATGTAGCAGAAGGGTGATATAAAAGGTTGATTTGGAATGGATATTTAATTTCTCCACGACCTATGGTTGGAAATTGGAAGTAAAAGTAGGTATAGGTAGCTGATACTATTGGTCATCTGACCTTAAGTTAGCTAAGCAATCGGACCGTGGGAAAGGCGTCAAATATGGAAACTCGGGTCCGATGTATGTATGTAGTAAGTCATACTAGTAAGTTGGATGGGGAGAAATATATTCATAACTCCTCTATCCTTTGATGGAATGGTATGAAACTTTGGGAGTAGGTAGACTATACTAATAGTCATCTATTCCTTTTGTGTTGAGGGATTCCACTTATGAGATGTTGGTGGAAGTTCACTCATTCGGGTATAATGTCTGACTTTGCATGGAACTGGTTCTGTGCAGGTCAGCAAGCGCTACTGTTTTATCAAGACAGAGTACGCAGAGACTGGCACAAAACCCTCAGGACGCTGGACACTTTCAGCCTGATTCTGTTACAGGTAGGGTCTCTCAATGACTACCACCAGGAGCTGCTCAACAATGCATATGCCGCCAAAATCAAGGTGGTGCGAATGGTCTGTACTTTCTACACCAGTGTAGCAACTCCAACTAACTAACCTGTATCCTACCCATCTATGCTCCATCCATCCCCCCCCCTTTTTTTCACTCCTGTCCCATACCTCCCATCCTGATGCTGTACACAGGCACTCTTCCCATGCAGACCACCATCAGGACATGGGCCTCCTTTTCATACCTATTTGACACCTCATGGTCAGACAGAAACATAATCTGCAGCACTTCATTCAAACCACACAAACCACCCAACTTCATCAATAGGGTGTGATCACAACCCTGGATGTGTTATAATCTCATCTGCTTTCTCTAAACACACACACATCATTTCCGTCACATACATGGCGGCCAGTGCACAACCTTAGATCAATAACTGCTATGCCCCCTTCTCAGGTCAAACCCCCACATACAATGCTCCCAACAAACCCATGCATTCATGAGTGCCAAGTCTATCCAAATGGCCCTTATCACTGCCGTGCAGGGAGCAAGCACACACTTTGCCACCCAAGTGCCCTCGTTCTTTTCAAACCAACTCCCAACTTCCCCCCTCCTTCTCAAATCATGCCACCTATAAAACCCCATCTCTTGCAAACAACACCCTCCCAATTTGCAGTGTCTGCCCCAGAAGACACAAGCACTCATTTCCTGTCATTTTTTGCACAGCCAAGCACACCTGGAATGACCAATTTGAAACCTTCATCAAACACTTCAACAAAGTGCTTCAAGTCAAAGACTCAGGAGCTGTCCTATGCAGTATGTGGCAATAGAACAATGGCTGTCATGAAAAACCCGACATCATGCATGTGTGCTGGGCATGTGGACCACTCACACACGGAGCCAGCTCATGCCCTCAAGCACAGAAGGCTCCGGCTGTGAACCCCTTATAGAGCAGAAGCATGGGAGATTGAGCTCCATCAGACAGGACTCCTTGATTGCTTCCCATCTATTCTGTCTGGTTTACACCAAGGTTTCTCTGTAGGATACCCCTCACCTCCCCATGTACAAACCCCTCCAAATAGTACATCCCTTGCAGTTTACAAAGCCAAGTTTGGTGACATTGTGAATAAGGAGTTAACCAAAGGCTGCTACATAGGCCCCCTTTCTTTCCCAACAATAGAAACCTTTCTAGGACCTTTCTAGTCCTCCCCCCTCTCACTAATATCCAAATCCAGCAAGCTGGAAAAGTTTTGCCTGGTACAAAATTCTCATTTCCCATCAAGATTTCACCTCGTTTCCCTAACCCATCCATAAACAGTGCTATCACATCTGAGCTCTTCCCCTGTACCTGGGGGAAATTCTCAACAATCTATCTTTTAATTTCCTGCCTCCCCAAGGGCTCTCGGGTGGCCACCTGAGATATAGCAGAGGCTTACCGGACAATACCACTTCATGAATCCCAATGGCCAATGGAAGTAGTCTGGGTATTGGAAACCACAGCCTGCATAGACATGTGCATAGCATTTGGCACTTCACCTTCGTGTGGAGTATATGGTCATGTAGCCAATACTGGTGTGAAAATTCTCCATGCCAAGGGCATAGGTCCTCTAGACAAATGGGTAGATGATCACCTATTTTTCCAGATATCAAAGTCACAACTACACAAACAGACAACAGTGGCATTTCGACATCATGAACACAGGCCTGAGGCACATACCCTTGCAAATATGGTACAGTGGTCATAAACACCTGGATGGGCTTATAGAAGAATTCAGCAAGAACTGCAGATTTCCCATTCAAGATCTATTGAACAGATCCCCTTGATCAGAGGAGAACACCAGTTTTACATACAACATAGTTGACATAGACAAGATCTCAAAAAATCTAGGCATACTGTGGGAAGTGTCCAAGGGCCAACCCTTTGCTTCCTCCACAACCTACCTAGGCTTTGTCTTGAATCTAGAACAACAAACAGTAATCCTCAGCCTGGACAAAACCAGCAAGTACATTAATGAAATCAAGGAATGGCTTGCTAGGCCAGCACACACCCTCAAACGCATAAAAGAATTGTACAGAAAGCTACTACATACAGTATCCATCCTACCTCAGGGCTGCACATACCTCATGGGGCTTGAAAGCATGCTGTCAACATGCATCAAAAGGCCATTTGTGCCTCATTGCCCTGACAATGGGTTAGATAAAGACCTTCTGTGGTGGATCAAAAAACTCCACAGCAGGACCATCATTCACTCAATACACATCCCCCCCACTTTCCTCAATCCTGGCGCCTTCTTGAATGCCAGTATACTAGTGTTGGAGTTGGCATTACAATTGGTAGGCGGTGGCATGCCTGGCACCTATGTGCAGGATGGCAATCCATGCATGGACCAAAAGACATTGAGTGAGCTGAAGCTATTGCATTTGAGCTCCTTGTCCACACTATTGACACATTCCTATCCACCACCAGCCACATCATTCTACATGGTGACAACACCAGCATCATTGAAGGGTGGTATGTGGGAAGATACCACACCCATATGGTCAATGCCATTTTCAAACATGTCCACGCTTTCATTAACTCAGCCACTCACATTCAGAGTATCGAGATCGCTAGGACCTCGATTGCGCAGGGACAGGAAGGGAGTATGATCCTAGTGGAGACTTACTAGGACTCTGGTAGGTTCTTGGTTACGACAGAGGAGTAACTTGAGCGTAGTGGGAGTGAGCTCAGAGTTCAGATGATGGGGGAACGAGAACAAGATAGTTCGTTAATTAGACCTGGCTGTAAGGCCAGGTTTATATACTG
>JBBPRK010000880.1:0-16946 GCA_038093075.1 Boletus patriciae
ACGATCCTGCATATTGTCGTCTCATACCCAAAAATCTGAACCCGCACCGGCGAACGATTCATTTGATACGACAACAGCCGGAGAGCTGTGTGTCAACGATGCAAATATGGCATTGTCAGAAACTCGATACCATTCGTCGACATCCTCAGGCAACTACGCACACTATCGTACATCGGGAATAGAACAACCACAAGACAAGCTTCAAGGCGGAAGTCCGACACAACCTCTTCATTAAAACAAACTGTCGAGCTCTGCGATGCTAGCGTTTGTTCTGAATGCCGCCAACGTTTCGGCCTGACCATCGTAGCCAAGTGGCTTGGTTGCAGGCTTCTTGACCTTGGTAGGAAGCTCTTTCTGCGGAGATAACGCTGAGGGGATGAACTGGGAAAACGAAGCTTTCCTCACCGCAAACGCGTCGAAACTTGCGAGCATTTTTTTCTTGGTGTCCTCCGAGAGCTTTTCCTATCATCCGACGTGTTAGTGACGAGTGATGCGGGGGATCAAGTCTGCATACAAAGTCTTCGGAGGACCGGGGCTCGAACCCATAAGTGTTGAACTCTGTGGGGTCCTCAGCACCGTTGGAAAGAACGGGTGTGCATTACGTACCTCCACGGAGACCGCATTTATACGTGGTGTGAACACCACCGCCCAGGGTGATTTTCTCAACCCACGCATGAAGGTCCACCTTGTACAACTTGAAGTACTGTGATTCCGTGGATGGATATCTGGATGTTGCTAATCAGCTGCAAGGATTTTCCAGAAATATTGGCATCGATACTGACTCGATAATTCCAAGGTTCACAACCGTACGCTGTTCGATGCTAGAAGGAAATCGATAAAGCACACGGGAAGGGTTCGACGAACGCTGGACTTACACATCGCTAATAATTGGATTCAGACCACCGATGTGACCTGAAGTGAAGCGAACTATGTTCTTGATCGTTTCTCTGTCATCAAGCGCAGCCAGGTGTCTCAATTCCGTGTTCGGAATGTACTTCGTTTCGATCCAGTTTTTCACCTATGGGACAGGGTGATGCCATCAGTCGTTCGAAACTTTGTTTTGGTGGTCTCCTACCGCATCGACGACTTTGGCGGGCGGCTCTCCGGCGTCCAGATCGAAAAATTTCTTGTCTTCGACTGAAAAGACATCAAAGTTCGGTATTTCTGCCCCCTCTTTCTTCTGAGCGAGGGCGCTAGCGGAAACGTTGAAGAGGGCTTGCAGATGATTGAATTCCTTGGCATCCTTGAGGGCATTGGGAAGGAGTCGGTTGACCAATGCTATCAGGATCTTCAAGGTGTCAACGAAAGGTAGCTACGTGGTCAAAGAAAATGACCTTCGTACGGTCGTCCAACTTCTCCAAACCGTCGATCTGGGTAAAGACGGGGACAACCTTTACCTCAAACTGAGGTGGCGGTTCGTCGGGAGCTATCTGTTACGAGTAGAAAATCAGTGTCTACTGTGACGTGCTGTTGAGCTGAAGGGGAACTGTAACCTTTTTGCTGAACAAGTCTTGAACGATCTCCCGGAGAGAATCGAGGGTGCCGTTGGCCAAGAGGAAAAACTCGAGAACGCTTGCAGCAGCCATAACAGGTCGACGTTCTAGAGTTGGTGTGATTTTGATGAGGCTTTATGTATGCCGTGTGCTCGTCCAGACACAGCCTGGTCTTAATCTCGATAATAAGATATACATTGCATGAAAACCCACTGCTTGTTGCGGGATAGTACTGAGTGGTCCAACTCGGCAGGAAAATGGAACGAAGTGTCAATTGAGTCACGAGTCACTAGTCACGACCCACCACCCCGTAAAAGCTCCGTCTCAAACAATTGGTGTATTTGCATCCAATCTCAAGCCGTCCGAGGACGACGTTGGGATATTCACCCTTCTGTTCTGAGTATCTACCCCGAAAAACTTACAAGCGCCGGTAGGTCGTGTAAATGCGGTTCCCCCGCGGAATCCCGTGCAACTTATTGAGGATCAGGTGTACGGTGATAGTGTGCGTTACACCGCTCAGAATTCCACAGCGGAAGCATCGCATCCAACGAGGGGCGAGCACACTGTCGCGCTCTCGAGAGCATGTGCCGTGCGTTTCGAAGGCTCGGTCTGAAATTTTCAGATCGGGGACATTGGTTGTAACGCTTACCATTCGGTGAAATGGGCGAGTGGCAACAAGCCCCGAGTCGCAACACCACGTGTGTGCCCCATTGCAGTGGGGGCCATAACGAAGGGGGGAATGATAGTCCGCAGAGATGCGGCAGATGGGCCTCCCGGGGCTTGCCTTGACACGAGGCTCCAAAGAATGGAATCCCCAGCGAATCAAGCCGTCGCATGAGGTCCAGTCCAATTCCACATCTCCGCGCCTGATGTAAATCGAGAAGTACCGAAGAGTTGTTTTCCAAGCAAAGAAGTTCCAAATGATTGGTATGCTCCTGCCTATCAGCTGTACTGATCAACCTATACGTGGCAGGTACCTCCTGGAACAGCTGACTGTGATAACGGTAATACGCCAAGCATGAGTACTATCACATCATATCTGGTCCCGTCTAACTCCATATAGACCTTCATGTGTACGCCGGCGCCATCCACAGCGTTGTACTGGGACTGTCCTTCCCAGAATGAACATTTCAAACACTGGCCCACTAGTGGCTAACACTTGCATCGAGGTCGAAAAATACGTGGAACGGTGGAACCGTTCAACTCCGCCGCGGCAACTACGTGAACAGTAATCTACACTCAAATCCTGGTTGTACCCTAGCATGGATAACCTTCTTTCTGGAGTTTACCGACGTATCTGGTTGTAGACACGTTGTTGAACCTCCTAATACTAGTAGGTGCGTCCCGCTGTTCACGCGAAGGACAATCCGTGGGTATTTGACTAGGGCGACATTGCCAGAAGGGGTGTTCGTAACATCCAAGCAATCGTTGGCTCCGCATTTCATCCACTAAGCATCTCACCAGATCGAAAGCATACTATCGAAGACAAGGGTGTTCATCAGCCGCAGTTGGACGATGCCTTGAGGGTAAATGTAGGTGCCCCTTCTCTTCATCCGCATGCTGACATTGTTTTCACCATTATCAACAAAAGGATTCTCGATATCCCTGCAAATGAGCGAAGCTGGCATACGATCAAAGCTTTGTTGCTCAAAGATGCCCTTTCCACACCCAAAGGTGATCCCGTAGTCGTCGCGCCCGACGACTCACTCCTTCATTCACGTTGGCAGGTGTAGGGCCTCACGGCAGGGGCCCTTAGGCCTCACCTAATAGATTAGTGTAGATAAATCTAAACCCAACCAATTGCATCTTCAAATATATTTTGAGGGACATTTTCAAGTTGAACGTCCTGGTGCGCTACCTCTGATGGAACACTCAGTACCACGAGTAGATGGCAGAGACGTATAACACATACCCTTTGTGTGTATAGTGACCCTCGTGGGTTACGCCGACGAACGACGACCGACTTCTCTTTCATCTTTGCTTACTCCGTCTCTTCCTTTCTATCTTTGCTTAGCGCCGTCCCCTTTGAACTCGCTACTCTCGTGTTCCTGCATCGCCTGCAGTGGACCACCTACAGCACACTAAAGGAACAAATCGATTCAATAGAAATACGGTTCGACATACCACCACAAGACATGTCCCAAACGCCCGCGACGGAAAACCATGCAAGCCCGCCCAATCAAACGACGTCCATCTGGCGTTCCAGGATCTCGAGATGCTCCATCCCACACGCCACCTTCAGTCAACTCCCTCACGAGCCGATATTCGTGCGCCCCCTTGTACCCGCCCACGTCGCACACCAGAGTCGCCTCGAGCAGCCAGCTTTGCGTCTTCGGACAGTGGCTTGGTGGTCGATATCCACCGGTACATCGTAGGGGTGAGTTCGATAGGCTCGAGCGCTTCTCCCTCGGGCGCCTCCGAGCCATCCTGGGCAAACTGCACGATAGCAGGCGTCGCAGACATCGGTGTCCGATCGTCCGCGGTCGACAGCCCGTTGCGCTTGTTCTTTGACTGGCTCTGTTTCTTGAGCAAGCGGCTGATGGTCTCTGTCTGACCGAAACCGCGTGCGCATGAGCGTTCATGCACATGCATAACGTTGGTTTTTTTTTGGTACATATCCACTTATGTCCCATGTGGGGAGAATCCCTATGTAGGACACCAGTGCCCCCACCGTACCCCCGATCACGCGAAAGCGCTCGTGAGCAGGTCGTTGACCCCCTGGAATCCTGCCGTTCCCGCCGGCAGTTTTAGACGCCACGATCTTCCAATCAACGGCGTTCTTATGAATTACGATGTGGGGTGTACTTTGCTGCCATGATGCTTGTGGTAAAGTAGGTGCCCGACCGCCGAAGTGGAGGTGTACGAGGAGGAATATGGTGTTGGTTGAACACACACCTTTTTGTCCTCGAGCTTCTTTTCCGTCGGTTCCTATGCTTGCGCGGGTTCTTCGCGTCGCAGACGATCTCGGATCCAGTGAGCTGTTTCCTTTTGCGAGAGGATTCCGCTGTGGGACGTGAGTCTTTGGGTATATGGGTGGACGAGGGGTACGGACACAGGGAGACGTGGGACGAGTCGACCACGCTGGCGAGAACTGCTTGAAGAGAGGTCATCGGACAGGTAGATCCACCCTCGTTCTCGTCGTCCTCGTCTTCCGGCTCGACGCCCATGTCTGCAACAAGACGTCCGTGAGTCACGAGAGACGTCGTATGCGTTTTTGCATACCCCTCGAGATGGCGCGATGCGAGGGCGACCAGCTGGGTTCACCGCTGGGCATTGGACGGCACTCTGCTGGATTCGTTTTGGCTGAGTATCTGGGGCAACTTGAGCTTGATCTTGAGTGGGGCGAGGGCGGGGGAGAAAGCTCGTCTCTCTCCCGAGAGCTCCATGTAGGCTGTAGGCAAGCGCTCGAGGTGACTGGTACGGCAATACTGCTCCTGGACCCGGAGGGGACAGGTTTGCATGAACCAAGATAGCGTGGGATCAACGTTCCGAATCAAGCCGAGCCTCCTTATCGGGCCCCACGTCCACGACGGTCCACGCATCCACCTCTCTGCACTTCTTTCCATCAGAAGCCGTCGGCTAGAGCGTCGCCTTGTACAAGTAAAATAATTTGCCTGGTAGTCCGGCTGCACACCCAACCAACGAACCCACAAAAGCGGTTATGAACATCCAGTGCTGCATGCACAACAGGAATGCGAAATGCGCGGGCCCTCACTTGTGCGTACCAGAACGCATGCGCATTCGGGTCATCTTCTCTCGACAGGGTCATAATGGCACCTGGTCGCATAAAGTCCTGACGAGCCGGCACACATCATCGGATCTATAGTTAACACGAAGCCCCTTTGGGACTCGGACGAGACGATGACTCGGTTAAGGTTCACGAAATGTATGTAGCAGCGTCCAGTATCGGTGAGCTGTCGTTCATCCCCGTTGTACTCGTATTGACATCAAGTCGCCGATCGGGTTGCACGAAAGACCACAACGAAAACATCATCCGTGTTCCCCAATGATCCCAAAGTGAATCAATCACATTCACAACCGAATCACTCCACTAGTCGCACGAGCACAATCTCGTGCACGGATCAGTTTGCAATTAACGACCGACGATCTCCTACGTCACTGAGCGAGAAGTCGGCCAGGTAATTCTTTGCTGACATTTTGAGCAGAAATAGGAAAGGATGAAGACCGCTGAAATCGTTTAGGGGCGGGACCAAAAATCGCGAACAGGAACTATCCGGTTGATTCCACTCGCGAATGTCGATAGGGACGATTCTGCGTATGCGCGTTGGAAACACAGCCCGGTGTGGTCTGGGCATGAGCAAGCGCCGAAGATACGGTGGAGCGTGCGTGCACTGGGAAAGGGTATAGACCCATAGTTCTGTCGCTGACGATGCGGATGGTTGTGCTGGAGACTCGGAATACTCTCCGAGGCTACCGAGGCAATGAGCTACCTAGCGCCGTCTACCTACGCTACCCGCCTAGAAAACGAAAACGCCTTCCAATCCCCGCTTTTGCTCCTCCCCCCCACTCGACCATGGTCCTCGCCTGGGTGACCCTGCGCAGGTCCGTCTCATACAGATCCCTCGCTGCCATCCTGCTCGTGTACGTCCTCACCACCACCCTCTGTACCCTCGTCCGCCCCCATACCGACCCCTTTGAACTCCTTCGCGAGGTCGTCGAATCAGCCCCCGAGTGGGCGCCCCCGTCGAAGCCTCTCGAAGGACACGCGCTCACCCCCGATGGACTCCTCGCCGTCAATCCCCGCGGTCCCCACCCCATCTTCCAACTCATCCGCGACGCCGAGGTCGCATGGGAAGCGAAACGCGCACGAGCGAGCAACACGCTCGACGCGGCCGTTGCAGAGTATAGACGACGTTACCGACGGGCGCCCCCCCTTGGTTTCGACAAGTGGTGCGTCGTCCCAACTTGAGACGTGGATGTGGTAGGTGATCGAAGTGTAGGTGGGACTACGTCGTCAGACATCGTGTCCAGCTGCCTGACGAGTACGACGAGATACTCGAGGACATTGAACCCTTTTGGGGGATTGATCCGCACGACTTGGCGCGCACCCAGGAAGAACTCGAGATGCGCGACGGCGTTGTCACCGTCCAAAGGACGGACTCGCATCCTCGATTCAAGGTCGTCCGTTCCACCCTCCCGAAAAACAGACAACACAAGCAAGCCGAGATCAACGACATTCTCGCCCTCCTCCGCGAGGTAGAGCAGGATTTGCCCCCGCTGCGCATCACGTTTTCGCCGTTTGATAATCCCGGTATGCTCTCGGACTGGCGGATCAAGACCACGGCGCTCGAGGCAGCTGCCAACGGGACGAGTATGTCTGCCCGTTTCGTTTTGCATAATGAACGTGTTTTGACGTGCAACGGTCTCTTTTGCAGCGCTCACGCCCGCCGACATGCCTCCAGTCACAGGATCTGGTTGGGTCCAAGCATGTCCCCCCGACTCACCTGCCCGTCTCCATCCGCCCCAAACCCCACCTTCATCCACCCTCCCGCCTTCGTCTCCCAAGACCTTTATCGCCTCCCACCGGGACGCGATGAACCCTTGCATGCATCCCTCGTTGCTCACCACACACGGCCAATTCCTCTCGCACGAGACAGGGCCTGCCCCACAGCGGACGCTCGTCCCACGGTTTTCGTTTTGTGCGACGTTACTCCATCACGACATTCGTACCCCCGTGCCGTACGGGTGGAACTTTGAATCCGATTCGGATCCGGACGAGGACGAGGACGACGTCAACGGGGAGGAATACGGCGCGTTTGAGGGGGATGTCCCGTGGGAACGCAAGACGAACGAGAGACTGGACTGGCGGGGGCGTTCGACGGGGATGTATGCGTCCCCGGATTCGTGGTGGACGTATGGACATCGGGAACGACTCGTCACGCTTGCGAACGCGCTCGAGGGCAACGTGAGCGTGTTGCACGTACCCGTGAACGTGAACGAGAGTGGGAGCAAGGCAGAGGCGAGCCCGGTCGGGGAACCGGAGAGCATGCCACTCTCACGCGTCAATCCGGCGTGGATGGACGTTGCGTTTACCGGCCGACCTGCTGGGTGCGATCAGGACCGTGGTACGTGTGACGAGATGCGGCGGTTGTGGGCGTTTCGGGAGATGCAAGAAAGACATGAAGAGGGGCGGTACAAGTTTATACTCGACGTGCGTGTGGGGTTCCGTGTGAGGCGTTTTGCTTGACGCGTGTAGGCTAGGTTGACGGATACGGGTGGTCGGGTCGGTTCAAGCGGCTATTGACGAGCAACGCGCTCATCTTCAAGGCAACCATCTACCCCGAATGGTGCGTACACCACGTATCTTGGACCTGGTCGTGCTCTGACCGTGCGCATAGGTACTCGTCGCGCGTCGTGCCGTGGGTGCATTACATCCCAGTCCAAGTGTCGTACGCAGACCTGTACGACACAGTGTCGTTTTTCCGGGTGCATGATGCGTTGGGGCGACGGATCGCCCGGGCAGGGCGGGCGTGGAGTCGGCAGTTTTGGAGAAGGGAGGACATGACGGCTTATTTGTATCGGTGCGTGATTTCGTGTCTTGGATGGGGGTTAACTAGCGATGGTGGGTGCTGACGCGCATTCGGGATAGCTTATCGTTGGAGTATGCACGCGTGTCGAGTGTGGATCGAGCAGGGATGGATTATGTAGGGTGATGTTGGGGGTCAAATCATATCTCGTGAGTCCTTTTTTTGTATAGTAGATCGTCGAGATGGTCGAGGCAGGGAAGTAAGGATCCGTCGAATTATGTCCACAGGACACTTGCTCGCCTTGTGGGCCTTCGCAGCCGCATTGATGGTCCCATCAGCAAGGCCCTTGATGACAAGCACCGTCCGTGTTTCATATTCCAGATACCTGGTCGGAGGCTCGCTGTCGTTGAAGGTCCGCGATCACCAGCGACCGCACCATACTAGTACGATGCGCGATTGTATTGAATGCACGCGTCGACACGACTCGCTTCATATTTGAAACCCTGAATCCGCATCGACATATACTGCTGCATTACTTGTGTTCACTCGACTTCGCAGATGTAGGTATTGTGGTGACAGTAGTCGCCTTGGTGTACTTAGGTTGTTGTGATTACAGTCCAAGGTACTATAACCCGGGTCAAACCGGGTTTGGCTACTAATATCTTTTCGTCCCCGTACCGACCCGCAGGTTGCCCACCACCCCTACCCACTGTAGGCCCTAGGACCCTCAAAGGGTACGCTTCTACCACTCACTTGAGAGTCAATACATCATGTCTGTTCTGACCACTTATATCGAGCTTACCAAGTCAGTTGGCACAGCCTCTGGCGGGAACCAGGTGCACTCCTTCACCGACGTGTTCAACAGTGAGCCATCATGCATCATGCCTCCGCGTTACCGCCGTCTGACCCCGACAATGACCTGGAGTCGGAGGATTCCCGACTGAGCAAAACATCCAGCGTATCAATGAAATCGAAGTCTTCTCTGAAAAGAAAGCTTCCGAAGCAGCCGTCATTGTTGGATTGGAGATCACATACAATGTGTCGAATGTGCCGGGCCCTGAGGTCGTCAGCCATGGGAACGTGCACGCAGACAGCGTCGGTGATTTTGCGATCAGCGGTGAGCAGCGCTGCCAGGTTACGTCTATTTGTCTGTCTCAGATCATCTGCGCTCTTAGACCATCAAATTCTTGTTGGAGTTTTCGGGCACCTCAAGGCCGACACGCAGCCAACCAAGGGGCGAGTGGCCGAGATTAGCTTTCTCTTGTTTGACAAGACAACTGCGACATTGGACATAAAAGGTCGGGATATATGCCTTGATCGGCTTGATGGCTATTGACACATGCGTGCTTCATCAGGCCCATTTCATGGTACTGGTAGGTCCAGTGTCGCCCTTGGTGCTCCGTGGGCCACTTTCGGCGAGATCATCGCCTTCCAAGGCACTTCAACGGACCACGGTATGCAGCGTGTCGTGTTTATATTTACTATCCTTGGTTGTCATTCTGAACACGACTCCTAGATGGTCTCATGTCCCTAGGCTTTACCCTGGCTAAACCTGGCTTGAGGGAATGAGTGAATACACATCGCGTGTCGTGAGTAATAATAACGCACAGATTGTGTACATTTGTATCTGGATGCCTACTTTTGCAAGCGCTAAAATGTGAAATTATAGACTGGATCCACAAACACCCTGTCCGCTGGTCTCCGATGCGAGTCGGGAAGCGTATGGATATTCGTCTGGACTATGATGCGCCAGGCAACTGGAACAAACTGGCAGTAGAATTACGATATTTGTCAGATGATTCTAGAGTCTTTTTGCATCAGCAGAGAGCATTTGATGGTGTAGTAGGGAGAAACGAAAGTAGCAAACACTGCTCTGGTTGTGTATACTAGTATGAACAGACTTGCTAAGCGGGAAAAACGAACACCACAGAGGCTTTCGGGTCTGGTAGCAGAGCTGGCGCGGAGGATTTATACTTCACCGACGTGAGCGATCATGCCTCCGCATTTCCGTCGTCCCGGGTCCGACCCGTTGCGACAACGCCCTGCAGTTGGAGGATTCCCGTTCGAGCAAACCATCAAGAGCATCACGAAAATCGAAAACTTCTCCGACAAGAATGTCCCGGACGCAGCCGTGGTCATTGGATTGAGGATCAATAATGGGCTATTGAATGGCAGCACCCCTACCATCACCCGCGGAATCGCGAACGTAGACAAGGTCGGTTCTTAGACAATCAACTTCTTGTTGGAGGTATACCCCTCGAGATGACGTGATGCGGGGGTGTCTGACTCGGTTCAGCGCTGGACGTGAACGCCGCTCCTAGACGATTCGTTTGGGGACGAGGGCTGAGGAGAAAGCGCATCTGATTCGACGTCTTGCGAATGGTAGCAGGCGTGCGAGCCTGAGCTCCACCGCATGCAGTCCGGCTCCGGCTCGTCTTCACGGGTCGTGGTCATGGCTGTATGTGCGTGTGTCCAGTTTCGATCGGGCTGGGATGGTTTGTGTCTTATCTTGGTCTCGTGTTCCTGCGTCGCCCGCAGCGGACCACCTACAGTAGTACAAGTCAGCCACCGAGGTTATCCCCATTACAGTAGTAGCGGGCAGTTAGAGTTCCTTCTCGAAGGGAATTGCATGACTAGGCACCGAAACGGATAAATGACACAGTGAGACACAGGCGTGAAAAATCTCATGGACGACACCAGGCCTCGTGTCGGGCTGAAGGCTGGACCCTTTAGAGTACCTGGCGGATGAGCATGAGCGTGGCGTCGCTGGCGGGAAAAGGGGTGGAGCGAACCGAGATGCGCGGATGTGACCGTGAGCTCGGAACAGTTTGGTACTTGGTCTGAGATAAACGGCGAGCCAGAAGAGCACAGCGAAGCGTTTCCGGACTGGCGGGGTTGGAGGGCGTCGTTTTGTCGTTGTGTGCGAGTTCGGCGTACGACGACATCATGAATGGTCACATCGACTTTACATTTGTCTATTATGCAAGTGCTATTATGCCACCGCACGCGCTCAATCGCCACCGAACTCTCGGGAGATCTGGGTTCGGACGTGGACATGACCGTCGCACGACGAGCCGAAAGAGGCGTGTCGTACAGGTCCGCGTACGACACCTGGATTGGGACGCAATGCACCCACGGCGCGGTGCGCGACGTGTACCTAGCGCACGATCAGAGCACGACCAGGTCCGAGATATGGGGTATACGTACCATTCGTGGTTGGTGGTCGCCTTGGAAATGTGACCGCGTTGCTCATCACCACGAGCGGTTTGAACCAGTCGTATCATCTTGTGAGGCTCCTCGGGCCATATTAGAGCATGTGGGTGACCCGCGCAATGCTTCTACCACTCACTTCAGGATCAACGCGTTATGTCCAGTGCCCCCACAGTGAGGCGACCGCAACTGGGAAAGGTGGGGTGTTGTCGGAGTTGAAATGGACAGTGATTGACCCAGTTCAACAGTGGCGTCCGGATAACTGGATCTCCGGTTCGAAATCTGGTCGGACAGTGCGACTAGATTCATTCCAAAATCGTCTACAACGTTTTGGGGTGGCCTATCGAGAGGTCACCGTGCTCCACAATTCTCTTGATGGGCCTATCGACTGTACTTTCCTTACCGGAACTTTGCGTCGTCTCGTTGCATGAAAGGTGACAGTACTTAGCCTGGGCTCCATCCCGGAATGGACGCGAGCCTCGGATAAGGCGCGTTCCGGGTCGGGTCACTGGGTGACATACACCACGACACTGGATCTGCTCCTCAGGATCTCTTGCTGGAACGGGGGGACCTCTGACAGACGAGGGACGGCAACGCGGAGGCATGGCTGCTCACCTTCGAACACGTCAGAGAAGGATACATGGTCCGGTGTATCACGTTTGCTGACAGACTCGGTGGAGTGGTGTGACTTGGTGTGAGCACCGGGCATGACGCGATGGGAGTGATAGAAGCGTTGGGAGGGTCACCTGCATGCTCTGATATGGCAAGATGTCATAACTACTGCCAGTGGCCTGGCTCAGCTAGCGACTCGGACATAGTGAGGCGACTGCCGAAGGTGGGAGGAACGTTATCGAACTGGAAAGGGATAGTGTTTGACCCAGTCGAAATTGGGTGTAAACAGCATGCATGAAAAGGACGGACGTACGAATGTCAACGCTGGCATCCGGACAACTGGATCTCCGGTTCGAAATCTCAGGGGACAGAATGACTTATTCATTCCAAACTCGTCCACAACGTTTTGGGGTCTACCGACTGTTCTTTCCTTACTGGTACTTTGCGTCGTCTCATTGCATGAACAGTGACGGTACTTGGCCTGGACTTCATCCCGGAATGGACGCGAGCCTCAGGTCGGGGTCCAACCCACTGTGCAGTTTTTTGCGCTGATACAGAATGCGTTAGGTGGGAAGTGTACTTTGGGAAGCGAAGAAAAGAGCGAGACTGAATGCTCACCTCAATTCTTGATCAGCGACCGCCTCGCATTTGGGGGTCAACAGGGAGCGAGGAGAATTTCGTGTGGGTTGATTGGGGCATGGCAGAACCAAACACGGGCCAACAGAGTAACCGTGAAGTTGGCTCGCTGCAACTAAGTTTACCAGTACCGCAATTGGAAGTCGACGAGGGAATAGAAGGTCAAAGGTGTGGGTTCAACGTTGATCGGGTCACCGGGACTAACAAAGACCGACAGACTATACCATGTTAACTCGGTGCTTACCCACGACGATGGATGGTTAAGTTTACCAGGACCTCAATTGGAAGTCGACGATGAAGCGAAGTGCAGGACAATTCAGTCGGATCTGAATCCTGCCAACACGGTGTGCCTGAATTCGGCGGCGGCGAACCCCTAGTATTCAAGATCAATGGACGATGAGCATACGCTACGCAACCATTCAGTTGTCAACTACTCGGATCTGTCAATGTCTTGTGGCACGATGCGCCCAAGAACCTCTCGATAGGACCACCCCAAAACGTTGTAGACGAGTTTGGAACGAATCAACCGAGTCGCACTGTATAAAATCAGAGCATCTGTTGGTGAACTTTAACCACCCAACGCTTCCACCACTCGCTTCACAGTCAACACATCATGTCCACTGTTATCAACAGTTATATCGAGCTTACCAAGTCCGTCGGTGCCTCTGGCGGCATACAGGAGGTATCCTTCACCGACGTCTTCAGGAGTGAGCCATCATGCCTCCGCATTTACGCCATTCTGACCCCGATAATTACCTACAGTCGGTGGGTTCCCGTCGGACCAAAAGATCCAGCGTATCAATGAAATCGAAGTCTACTCCGAAAAGAATGCCGCGGAAGCAGCCGTCATCGTTGGATTGAAGGTCACATACACGTTGGCGGGTTCCACTGACCCCGTCGTCGTCAGCCACGGGAACGTGCATGCAGACAGCGTCGGCGAGTTCCAGCTCAGCTGTGAGTAGCACTGCCAGGTTATGTCTATTTGTCTGTCTCAAGATCACCTGCACTCTTAGCCAATCAAATTCTTGTTGGAGTTTATGGGCACCTCAAGGGTGACGCGCAGCCAACAACCAAGGGGCGAATTGCCGAGATTGGCTTTGTCTTGTTTGACCAGTCAACCGCGAAACCAGACTTGAAAGGTCAGGATATATGCCTTGATCAGCTTTACCTTGCCAATGGCTATTGACACATGTGCTTCTTCAGGCCCATACTTTGGTACTGGCAGGGCTGGTGTCGCCCTTGGTGCTCCGTGGGCCACTTTCGGCGAGATCCTCGCATTCCAAGGCACCTCGACAGATGCAGGTATGCAGTGTGGCGTGCTTGTCCTTGATTGTCATGCTGAACACGACTTCTAGATGGTCTCTATTCGCTTGGCTTTACCCTTGCTAAACCTGTGCCACAGCTTTCGAAATGAAGCACATCATTGGCAAGCTTGCCTTGAAGTAAACCATGTCGCAAATGGTGCTCGCTGTCCTCGTCTTTGTAGTCCTCTGCCTCGTGTTCACCCAGGTTCTGAGATTCAATTCTCATGTGTCATCTTGTTGTATGTGTATGAATGAATGATTCAGCCGATTCAATTGTTGTAGTTTGATTGCAATCGGAATGCAGTAGGTGTCCTCTTGAGCACGTCATATACGACCCATTCACCCAGGCATCTTGTCTCGCCTCGGGTTCCGGCGGCCTGTGCTTGAAGGAGTGACTGGATACACATCGTGAGCTGTAAGTAATACTAACACACTGGACCAGCGAATTTGTATATGTATCTGGATGCCTACTTTTGCAGGCACTCTAAATTGTGATTTTTTTGACTGGATCTACGAATCCACTGTATGGAGCTACTGGTCTCTGACGCCATGTGACTGGAAAGGGTGTGGATACTCGTCTGGACCATAACGCGCCAGGTAATGAGAACACACTGGCAGTGGATTACGACGTCTGTCAGGTGATTTGGAGACCTTTCTACATCAGTAGAGGGAGGTGTCCATAAATAGTTTACCTCGTTTGATGGTCTCGTCACCAGGCTGATGGAAAGAAACGAAGTAGCAAACACTGCGCTGGTAGAAAAACGAACAAAACAGAAGCACCATATTGTGGAGGTCTTCAACCATCAAACTACATCGGAGAACCTACTAAGCACGACGCCCTTGGGGAAGCCAAGCGAAGTGAGACCAACTTGTAGGCTGGCTCTAAAATGACGAACAAAGACGGAGGGGAAACTACTTACGATCGTCCGTCCTCGTACTTACGCCCTGCCCAAGTTGGACTTACTCTCATAGTATGGCGACACTGGTAGGGGGAAGAAAGCTCTGTTAATTCCCAACACGCAGGGGTTCGCTGGTGATGGGGATCTGCTTCCTGACCTCGGGACGTCCTTGTCTGTTTTTTTTCTGGCAAGTCCCTGAACTGCCCGTGAACGCCGACGAGACGTCGTCCCCGGAAATAGGTCAGATAATCTCAAGATAGCCTCGAGTAGACCGACCTCCTTACCACCGATGGTAAAATTACCGACCTGGGGTTCATGCATGAGGCCATGATGTGCAGCATGTTGTGCAGCGGTTCCTGAGGCTTGCCGTCTGCGGTGTATTCGATTCGCAACCCCATGATGACAGATGCGTCCTGGCTCCCCTCGGAGAAAACTTCGATTTCCTTGATGTCTTGGGGATCTCTGGCTGGAATGGAAAACCGCCGGCTGACGGGTTTGGTGGACTAACACAAAGGGAGGGGCTGATTTCTCACTTTCGGTCACGTCGGAACAGATCGTGTCAATGTCCTGCAGGGTGTTGCGTCTACCGACAGAGCTGGTAAGTCGGGGGAGATGACGAGCACAATAGACATGGTGTGTTAATTCCAAAAGCTCTGGGTCGCACACATCAGTTGCAACATGATCCGAAGCGGAGGTAAACGGCGGTGGCGGAAGATGGCAAGGTAGGTAGCGCTGACAGTATTGTTTTGTTCCCGAGCCCAGGTATCTTCTCTGTCTGCAAAAGTGGCATAGGTTCGACATACCACCACAAGAGATGTCCCAAAAACACGCGACGGAAAAGCACGCAAGCCCGCCCGATCAAACGACGTCCATCTGGCGCTCCAGGATCTCGAGATGCTCCATCCCACACGCCCCCTTCAACCAATCCCTCACGAGCCGATATTTGCGCGCCCGCTCGCACCCGCTCACGTCGCACACCGGTTTCTCAACCGACGGTAACCTCGTTTCCGAGGGCGGTGCGGCGTCTTGTGGTAGCACCGACACGGGCACCGAAAACATGAGCTTCATTCGACCGTCAGAGTCGTCCCGAGCAGCCGGCTTTATCTCGCCGGGAAGTGGCTTGGTGGTCGATATCCACCGGTACATGGTAGGGATGAGCTCGACAGGCTCGAACACCTCTCCCTCGGGCGCCTCCGAGCCATCCCGGGCAGACTGTACGATAGCAGGCGTCGCAGACATCGGTGTCCGATCGTCCGCGGTCGACAGCACGTTGCGCTTGTTCTTTGACTTGCTCTGTTTCTTGAGCAAGCGGTTGATGGTCTCTGCCTGTCCGCAGCAGCGTGCGCATGAGCGTCCGTGCGTGACGTTGGGTGGACACGCACCTTTTCGTCCTCGAGTTTCTTTTCCGTCAGGTTCTTACGCTTGCGCGCGGTTTCTTCGCGTCGCAGTGCGATCTCGGATTCAGTGAGCTGTTTCTTTTTGCGAGAGGATTCCGCTGTGATGGACGTGAGTCTTTGGGTATATGGACGGACGAGGGAGACGGACAGAGGGAGACGTGGGACGAGTCGACCACGCTGGCGAGAACGGCTTGACGCGAGGTCATCGGACGGGTAGATCCACCCACGTCTTCGTCGTCCTCGTCTTCCGATTCGACGTCCATGTCTGCAACAAGACGTCCCGTGAGTCATGATGGACGCAGCATTCGTGTTTGCCTACCCCTCGAGATGGCGCGATGCGAGGGCGGCTGGCTCGGTTCCCCGCTGGGTGTGGACGCCGCTCTGCTGGACGATTCGTTCGGGCTAAGTATCTGGGGCAACTTGAGCTTGATTTTGAGTCGCGGTTTGTGGGGCGAGGGCGGGGGCGAAAGCTCGTCTGATTCTACGTCCTGCGCAAATTGGTGAGCGGGCACGCCCGAGCGCCATTTGCAAGGGACTGACCTCTTCTGGCTCTGGCTCGTCGCCGTCATCTTCCTCTTCTTCTGGATCGATCCCGGTGTCGTCGTCGTGGATCATGTCCACGTCCGAACCCTCCCCCGAAAGTTCCATGTCTGTAGGCGATTGAGCGTTCGCAGTAACCGACGTAATAATAAATAAACCCACCGCTCTCAATGTCATCAAAGTTCATGACTATTCCACTTCAAACCCCGACCACCACCATGTCGTCCGAGTCGCACACCCAGCTCACGCGCGACGACGACAAGACAGCGCCCACCGACGTCGACCCGCGCTTCGACAGTCCCCGCCCGCCCACTTGGAAACGCGCTGCCCTCGTCGCGCTCCTCGCCGTGCTCTTCTGGCTCGCCGT
>JBBPRK010000881.1:0-16944 GCA_038093075.1 Boletus patriciae
CACGAGAAGCGGTTTCCGGGGTCATCGCCTGTGATATCACGTCAGAGTGTTCGGGCCTTTTAACCGGCTAGAAACCAGGAACCGAACACATTCGGAATGATAACAGGGTACTACAAACTCGTCGAGTATGTACCCTCGGACCCTGCTTCGGCAAGAGAGTTTTGGGTCGATCTACAGAGTCGCCTCTACGACCGTGACGTTTCATACCCATGTCACGGTCGCGGATACGAGTCTGAGGTATTTGATAGCTCGATTCCCACCTTCGCGTCCGAGCTCTTTTCGTCGAGGACATTACCTTGCTTGCAAGGTCTCTCGTTGCTCGAAATTGACCGGTCTTTTCACCAACACGTGATGAGTCACGTGCGTTGCTACTCGTCAAGCAAGGTTTCTGCCGACGCAGGCGGCATTTCCCGAGTCTGAACGTGCCGCAGATATTGGGCGCAGGGTGCGTGGCCTGTGACGAGCGTATATTCTATCTTCATGGCACCCAGATATGACATCGAGCCCTTTTTCTTTACCTCTTCTGCAAACTGGATCCCATCGCGGTGTCAAGATGACATACACCCAGAGGAAGGAGATCGTACGCGATCCGCTCGACGCCACGCTCCGCCTGACCCATACTGTCTAGACATCACCGTCTAGGCCTTAGACTTGTGCTGTAAGACACTTCACCATGATCACTACCGTTCATTTCAGCCGCTTTACGGAGGCTTTGAATTGAGCCGAGCAGTGCCACGGTTTATCAGAGCCTGAGTGACGAAAATCGACACTGAACCTCCCCCCCCACTGGGGCGTGTCCACGCGTTGGAAGTAACAGGGCCACCCCACCCCCACACAAACCATGCTGGATCATCCCACTCCCCCACTCCAATCATGCTGGATCGCGGTGATACCACCTCCTTTCGTCGTGTTCGGTACGTGACAGTTTGGTCGTCGCGTTATCCGCGCCAATTACGGTACTTAGATTGTTCTAGAACCTAGATTCACTGCCAGGCTGGCCCACTGCAGGCTGGCACCCTACTCACGTAATTATCCTACGTTTCGTTTTCCCCGTTCCCCGGAAGGCTTGATTGCACGCTGGGAACTGCAGTGTGGTTGTTTGTTTGTTCCGCGAAAGGGTATATAACATAGGCTGGGGACCATCACAAATCCAACGGTTCTCAGACAACACCCACCTTCTACTATCTCCTGCTGTATCCGCATACAATGTCCCCCTCCGAAACAGTTGGTGTACGTACTATATCCGTTGACGAGGAAGACGCACTCTCATTAGACTTTTAGTATTGGCAGGATTTCGGCGGTCCTTGGCGCTTTGATGCCTCTGACATTGTCCACGAGCAAGCCTTGGAGGATCGTGCCCATTAATTCTGACGCTGTCGTATGTCTCTGGTATTATCGAATGTTTACTTTATTGACACCCATCTCAGTCCTGGATTCTTGATTTTGAGGATTGGTATCTGGATGCCTCCACGATTCTCGAAGAGCAAGCCTAGGAGAAGGAAGTCCAGAAGATGGCTAAATAGCAGCCAAGTCCTTTGCTATTGACTGTAGTAAAGCATGTACTATATCGCCATTGTCTTTGTCGCCTGTTGTGTCGTAGTCATGTACCGTATCGTTTCTGAAACCAGTTGAATTCTGTCCACGGTGAACGTGCAACAAGAGTGTGTCATTTACCGGTCTGATATTGTACGATATCAGAATTCTGCGCAATGTAGAGTTGCAGTCAACATTTAGCAAAACCCTTCGTTCCAAACGTGAAGAGGCAAACTGTCATAGTGGCAAGTCCGTAGAGTATTCCTACTCTACGACCCAACGCCTTCAGACAGCCCGACACTCTCTCTTGAGCCACGCCAGCGCACGCGCGTCCTTTCCCTCGAGCAATGGCCCCACCTTGGACTCGACCTCGGCATGGTACTCATTCAACCACTTCTTCTCCTCGACCGTCAAGAGCGACAAGTCGATCAGGCTCGTCTGAATAGGACTCTGTTCCCACAAGCGTCCATCAGCGTCCCAAATGCGATCAAACGAACGTGAAACCAACCATGGTGACGCGTTCAAAGCCGAGGTATCCGGTATCCCCAAAGTTGTTGGGCGTCTCGACTTCGCGAACGATGACCACGCTCTCGATACGTATGCCCCACTTACCGTCGGCATAGTACCCTGGCTCTGTTGGGAGGGGAAAGTAAAGGTTCTGAATAACCTGCGATCAAGATATAGTTGGGTTGTTCCCTTACCGTTCGACACTGTCATTCCCGGTTTCAACGCCGTACTATTGTACGCTGGTTTCGTGGTTAGTTCACGGTTTGGGGAGCCACGTGTTCCTCACCGATGCGTGTGCCAATGCCCTGAGGACCTTTTCGAACGAGGGGTGAGCATTAATATCTTGCGGATTTCTACGCGTACCTTCATGTACGTTCAGGCAGTGGCCGACACCGTGACCGGTGCCGTGCCTGTATTAAAGCCGTGCTATGAGGCCAATATATGCCATGTAAAGGGATGAGCAGACCTATAATCTAGAGAATCGCAGTTAAATACGTCATGACACCAATGAGTAAAGTCAGGGATAGCTCACCTAGACCATCTTTCCACAAAGCTCTTCTTGCCCATGAATCTCTATGGAATCATCAGCATTCCAAGTTGGAATAGACACGCATCCACACACATAATGTATCCTATGGAACTAACAGTCAACAATTCGCTGACAGGGGACAATCCGAGACCTACCAGTCGTCCCGGTGGGAAAAACAGCGGAATCGATAGCGATATGACCTTGAAGAACCCGGGTGAATGCGCGCTTCTCCTCCTGAGACGGTGTTCCAAAGTGCTGTTACAATTCCTCTGCTATCGACCTTTGGGCTTACAGTCGTGGTACTTACCAACGTGCGAGTAACGTCAGTTGTACCGTCGAAATACTGACCTGGCAATGCCGGAAGACGAGTGATGAGCCACGTTCTACACGATCTTTGGTTTCCCTTACCTCCAGAGTCGCATAGATAGATCTTGTTCATGGCAAAGGTCAATATAGGAAGATGACAACTGTGCAACATGGGTACCTGGTCCTTTGTGATAATCGCAGCGTTGTAGGGATCCGGGGAGTAGTGAATGATAGCTGAAGTACGTTATCAACATTAGGATTGCACTGCAGCAAATGTATGGGAACAAACCTGCGTTCGGGCCAACAGAAGATATAGTGGTGAAAGACAAACCACGGAACAAGTCAAGCCCACTGTCAAAGATCAGACGAGGGCTGTCTAAAGTAAAGCTCATTACGCACGATCTAAACTCTTCGAGCGCGTACGATGCCTGGCTCTCGTTCAAGCGAGCCCCATTGTGGATATGTTCCTCAAGCCAAGCGAAATAACGAGCCAATGCAACACCATCACGTAAGTGACACTGTCGGAAACCTTCGATCTCGGTGCTGTTTTTGATTGCTTTCATGGCTGCCACGAGCGACGGCGCGATGACCACGTTTTCCTTTTCAACGCGTAGGTTCGATTGGGTTCGGAAAGTGACATGAACTCACCTCGCCAAGTGCACGGACAACTGCAATACTCGTCTTGTCGCCGAGTAGTACGGGCTAGAGATCATCGATCAGAACCAGACAGGTCGTAGACCTTTTATCGTAAGCTATACCTGGTCTTTCTTCACCAGACCTGTCCCGACGAGGTCTTCTAGATAAGAGAGGAATGCTTCGTAGGGCCTGACCTCCACATCCTGGCCAAGATGAGTTATCACAGCATCAGTGACCTGCGTCTTGTTGATGAACAGTACAGCTGAATCCTGTTTGACGACCGCATACGCAAAAAAGACTGCTGCGTCTTAGCCGGTTCATACCAGTAAGAAATGGCAAGCCTACCGGGGTTGAAATCGATGTCCGTTCCTCGCAGATTGAATAACCACGCGACCTCATCGAGTAATGTGACGGCCAACGCAACTGCGTTCTTCTTGGCCAACTCTTGTCGTGCACGGTCGAGTTTACTGCGTAGAGTTTCCCCTGATGAAGGTCAGGGAAGAGGGAAGAGGATAAAGACGACAAATCAAACCTGAATACTTGACATCCAAAGCAAAGACTGGATTTCGGGGTCGTTGCGGGCGCTCAGAACCCCATACGATGTCCACAAGGTTTTGCGAGAGAGGGACCAGCTCAGACTTTCCAAGAGACTTGTTGAGCGCCTGAGCATCGGCTGTTGTTCACATGGGTCCACGTTCATGACTGACGAAGAAGTGAACGACGTACTAGCCAAAATCAGATTCGGATCAATCCCAATCCTTGTACCTTGTTCGAGGTTCTGGGGGGTGTTACGGGTTGAAGAAGCACGACAGAATCAGACACGTACCTTTGGGAGGAATTCCTGCCACGTAGGAACGTCTCGTGGAGTGTCAGTCCTGCGTTGTCTTCTTGGACCATAACATCTAGTTACCTGGCAAGCCTTGCTTCATCAAAGTCCAGTTGCTACGAAATCTGATTGAGAAGATAACCCCAGTGATATGTTCGTTGCTCACTCGTCCAGCTGCTGTTCAGCTTGTAGGAAGTACCGACCATCGGTGAAGAGGAAGGCGCCGTTGAGGGTAACGATGGCAGATCCTACGGATCAACCCATGAGCTTGGGTCCTCATGCCTATCTCACGTCCATCAAATTTATCTAATCACCTGCAGAGCCATTGAATCCGGAAATGAAAGCTCGTCGTTTGTCGGCCTCGGAGGGGTATTCGCTAGAGTCTGGGCCAAGTCTAGTCAACGCAGATACGTCGAAGAGACGAGTCGTACTCACGTTCGTCCTCACTGGGAACCACGACAGCGCCTACGTTTATGTTCTGCTGCTGCATCAACGCCCTAAGGCGTGCGAGACGTTCGGATGTATCGACCCTTCCTGTCGCGATCGCGCCCATTGAAGCTAATGAGGAAGAGAATCTTGGCCTGTGGTATTTAGAAATGGTCAGTGCGGTCGGTGTGGCACGGGAAAGATATCGATGCAGGTGCACATGGAATCGATACCACATGCTTCCGCCCTCCGCTCCGAGCTAGTAGTCATCAACCAAAGTTAGTCACGTGCGTCACAATGACAACGTGTCACAGTACAAGTTTTCCAACAGTGCTTGCCAGTGATGTCCTGCGTCATGACATGCAAGGAGGTAATGAGGATTTTTAGGTCGGAATAAAATCCGGGATCGCCTCAGCTGTTTAGTGCCAACAGGATGCGCAAAGCTTCAGCCTGCTCAACGATTACCCTGTGAGTCACGACGCGCAAGTGATGGGCAAGTCACTCGTGCCACCAAACGTTGTGGCGAAACCATCTGATGAGTACAGTTTACGCTTCGGGGTGGTGCGGTGACAAATGGTGGGTGTTTCGTCTTCCCTCGTGCCCCCCTCGTATGATCAGTCACAGATCGACTGTCTTCTTGATTTTCAAGTACATGTTAGATCTGATTGATGGTTTTAACTTTTAGGAGACTACTTGTGCACTGACCTGCGCTGTCTGTAGAAAGGGACGCAAGCCAGTGAGCCACCGTTTCAACATCAGACAGCACACCATGTACCACGTTAACTTAAAGGTGAGCGTAGCTCACGGTGGAAAGTCACGTTGCCCTCGCATCTCGCAACGCACCAAGTTAACAACTCACTGTAGCGGTGCTCTGATGGTAGGAAGATAAGATCGTGTCCAGCAACACCAACAAGTCATCGAGTGTCAAAGGTATGCACAGACCACGATAGATGCGCCACTCCCACACGTCAGAGGAGCATGCCAATCTTTGACATTTGAAGGCGTCAAAGCACAAACACTCCACATAAATAGACCACAAGGTGGACAACGCCCCGATATAAAAGATGTCCTGCCAATGTGTGAAAAAAACATTTCTACGCATCGGATTCAACATTCCTAATGCAGGTCTACGCCTACACAGACGAGGTGGTCGATAGGCTCAACGGCAAGTCCTCCTCTTCCTCTCCGATGCGCGCCGTTGACCCCTCCTTTGTGTCGTCCCCCCAGCCTACGCCCGGAGCATCGCTCCCTCACCCCTAGTCAGCTACGCTCTAGTGCATCCAGAGGTGTACGTTCCGCTGGGCTGCCTTCCCATTAAAATCACCCAATTCTCTCCATGGGATTCCGTCACTCGCCGTCCCAAGCACTATCACTGGTCCATCTTCATACCCACATCGCCGGTCCCAGGGATAGGACACTACTACGAGCTCGCCGGTGACTCGCAGCCCTACCACATCCAGAGTACGATCGACAACTATAACGTGCGGCGAGGCCTGGAGAGAGGGAGCCACACCGTCGGATATGTGTTGCCGATTATGTTGCCGCATCTGGAGGCTCATTTCGCACTCGTGCCGGTGGAGAATCTAAGGCGGTTCTGGAACAGCCAGAATTGGGTGTGTGACGCGTTGCAGGGGTTGAATCATCCACTCATGTTTGCAATCGGGATGACGTTGGAGAATATGATCACCCAGATGGCTGTAGTGTCGGCCGCATGGGAGGTGGACGTCAAATGAGCAGTGGGTCTGGCCGCATTGACTCGCTAACAAACACTGATATTTGCATTTGTAGTGTGGAACATCCACCCATCTCCGCTCATTCTACAACCCTCTTCATGCAGTACCGAGACCAACTATTGCGACATTTTACCAAATACCACCCCGTCTCGGCATCTCTGAGCACGACCGATCGTACTAAACACAAAGTCCTTCACCTTCACTGAAAAACACACTGAGAGATTGCATGATAGATAGAACGATTTAATTCATCTATGCTGGTCCCGGGGGCCGCGAACGAGCTTCTCTGCCAAGTTCCAGCCTCCAAAACCAGACCTCATACTTTGAGATCAGAAGACAGTCGTTCTGAATGCCGAAATCTTGGTCGCGGGTTAATTGCCCTTTCGAATCCACACGGTAAATGGTTCCTGGCCCTTTTAAATTGACCACCTATGCCACGGGTCAGTTTCCCCGGTGTGGCACCGACTATTTCACCTATTTTGGCCCCGAAGTTGGTGCGTATATATACCTACCTTGGTCAAATGCATTAAATGACTCGCATGGCGGTTCGTGACGATATGAAAGACTCGCGCTTCCCGCAAACTAGTCGTTCAGGCACCTCCGAGCGGGATACATCCCCGTTCCTGCGACGTGATGTGACGATCCGGTCCATCACCGCTGGCACATATCAGAAGTTCGCTCCTTCATCTACCTTGGATTTAGCGTACCTTGGAGCCCAAACCCCTTGATTCGAACCCGCTCGAGTACATACGGTAATCAACACACCAGAACTGGCGTCAGGATTAGCGATACGCTATTACGTATTTGGCAAGTCGTGGACTCGGGATCGCGTACCTGGGGCTGGACCCCACGCCGTCCTCAGCTACGACATTCGACAGCCCACCGCTGTGTTGAAACGCACTGAAGAGCCATCCCGGTCCAGACCGTCATACATTACCTGCAACCTGCCGACAACGCCGTCTCTGAATCTTCCAGAGACAGTGGGAAACATCACGTCAAGTCCAAGTGTTCACTAGCAACACTTTTCGGGCGGTGCCGAATCTCTCCGCGTCATCCCCACCCTTTCGAAGCCAACGCGGACGTCCTGAAACGCTTCCCGCCATAACACGTTCGGGACCGGCCAACGTGGGCCCGATACGCACCGGTGATGTTCTCGTCTCGTTTGAACCGCCGATCGACCTCAGTACTCGGTACCGACGACGACTCCAGGCACACGTCACTGTCTGCCAGTGTCAGTTGTCACAAGGCTGAGCGTGCCGCCGCTACTGAGGCTGTCCGAAACGGAACCAAATCCATCATGATGGTTGAACTCCTATATAGCCTCCAGAAAGCGCCCGACCCGCCCTCGCGTACCTGCGGCAGGGAGCAGTAGGGGGCAGTGGTAGTCTGGCACCGTGGCACCGCGTCGGCGGATCCGCCGCGCACATGAGACGTCCTGTAGACTTGAGACCGCCGGTGGTTGCCCTGGAACCTGGAACCTTGACCTTTGAAGACCACGTGCGCAGGCATCGCGCCACCGTATGGCGCGTGAAAAGCGTGCGGATGGATGATGCTACAGGACGCCCGACGCACGGGCCTGGACTCTTTCGTTCCATCCTCTGGCACCTGGGTGGGAGCCAACGTCGAGGATCACGTTCACCGCTGTTTCCCACAGGACGCTGCAACGGACACATCAAGCCCGGGCCATGTACGTCCGATCGCGCGGACTCGGAGACGAGGCCGCCGTAGTACTGCTGTAGTACGTGTTCACACATGGACACGGACGCCTTGTCCCCGTCGGGCAACGCCGAAATCGTAATCGAATCGCGAACCTACCCCCCAAGACCATCTACCTCTACGTCGATCCGGGGGTCAAGACCGAGGATGAATCGACGGACGGCCGAATGGACTCCCTTTTCCTTTCTGGTACGACCAACTGACGATCCCACGCCCTGCTGTCCGTGATGAGACATTCCCAGCGCGGCGGGTCGAGCCCGATGCCGAGCTGGCTCCACTTCTTCTGGGTGTTTCTCGTCTTGGTCCCCACGCTGCGAGGGAGGCCCGACGATGCAGCGTGTATATACATACACACGTACACGACTCTGCGCTCGAACGACACGCGGTCCCTTGGCGCAAATGACCCAGTCGCTGCGCAACGCCACAGGGACAATGCCATCTCGAGCGACGCAAGACAGCACCCGCGTCATTGTCACGATCAGCGTGGATAAACCTACACGCAGGTGTAGATGTAGTATGTACCAAGCATACAAAGCCGAATACTACAAGCAGGAAGAGCAAAAAGGAGCATCATAAGACCGCGGGAGAAAAGACAGAGATATTGCCAGTGACGTGAGCACAAAAATGAGCAGCGGGATAACAGAGGACAAAAGAGGATTCCATTAATCGTCCAATAGGGAAGGAGAAGTGAAAGCGCTAATTGCATCTAGATCCATCGCCAGAGTGAGAGAAATCAAAAGATAATGGCTAAAAATGAACCAGATCAAAGGAGATAAATTGGAGCGCAAACCTAGGTGAGTGCGAACGGAGGCGAATTGTGGCTTGACCCTTGGATGCCGTACATACGATCAAGGAAAAACCTGATCGAGTCGGTTGACGTGAAAAGAGCATGTGTTGAGTCATGAGACGGGCATAACGACGTGAGCAGTGAGTAATAGAAGTGGTGATAACATTGCTCCGACAACAGAGCCCTATGTTGGATTGGTAAGATATCGTTTGGGTTGTGGGAAGAGTGATGCCTGCGGAAAAGGGAACAATCAGTCGAACGATGCAAGTGTGGTATATCATATCCTTACCGATATATTTGGCTGGGAGGAAAAAGGGATAAAGTGCTACAAAAGTTTAGATTGTTTGAGGTGTCTTCGGACGACCATGTCTCGCACTGTGGTCGGATGAGAATGCGCTCAACTCTCATTTGTGAGAAAACAGCTCACCGCTTGCAAGGATGCCGGCAGTAGTCGTGGTGTCCTAACAAGTATTGAATCTCAGCTCAATGGCACTTCTTGTGGAGGCACTGCCTACCGTGACAGAGGTACAGAAACCATAAAATTTCCGAGGTAGAGGGGAGTACTCCCGGTGGATAGCGCTGAATTTGCTCCTAAAGTCTAAGGGTTCCCATTAGTCGCTTGCATGCGGGAATACAGCGATTGGACAAACATTTTGATGCTGTGTCCATATCATTCGGGCGATCACCGTAGCTGCGAACGTATTTGGACAACCGGATGCCTGAGTCGAGCTTGGCTTCGAGGATGTCACATTTGTTCAAGAAGAGGACTAGATCGACATTGGCCAGGAGCTTGTTCGAACAAACGGCTTTCCATAGCAAGACACTGTCCTCCTGGGAGAGTGTTTAGAATTGTACACTTCCAAGGGTCAGGGCACGAATGTCCTCACCAATCTGTTCACACTTCGGTCTTCTGAAAGAACTTGATCGAATCCAGATATTGGAGCAAGGAATATGATAGCGTCCACTAAGGCAATATCACCATCACCATCAGAAAGGCACGAATGACGTCAGGATGATGGCGTACCATCATCAAAAAAGGGCACCCATGTTGCTGCGAGAGGCTATGAGTGAGGGTGTCGAGCCAAAATAGGGATATCCCACCTCTCTAGAGCAAAACGTTCTTTCTTTAAACGAAAGTATCTCAAAGATCGCGGCTCACACACCTGCGACCGGGAACCGCCGACGTCGACTATTCTCCACTCGGTACCTTGCTCACGACCAGCAGCAGCTTCCATTTCACATCTGTATTCCGAAACGCCGACGGTTTTCAGACGAGCTCGCAAAACGTCGTCTGTACAAGAAAGTGAGAACGTCGACGGTACCTCCCGTGGGGAGCTTACCATCGGAAGGGATGTAGTTGAGAGCCGTGACACGATCTACATCGTTCAGGAAACTGAAAAAGAGTTGGTATAAACTCGTTGTAGAAAGTAAACCTGGACGTTACAATCCTGGAAGCTCTTCCAATCTTATCTTGCGTCGCCGAAGTACTTCCCGAACAAACCTGTTGTTCCAGAGAGATATTATATCATCGCTACAGCTGTGAAGGACCTCTTGTGCTTCGTCTCGCGTGGCCATGCCGGTATCTCCTAGCGATGTCGGTCGGCCATCCCTGCGGAAGCCTTTGGCGAGGGCGCCTTTCCAGGTAGCGCCGGGTCGAACAAACACTTCCTGGGTCCGCCATGGGCGGTCGACACTTGGGCTACGGCGTGACTGGTATGCACTGAAACTACTTCTTCCGACAAAGGACGCAGCGTCGTCTTCGCTTGGGGGGATAAGTTTAGCAATGAGAAGAGCTTCGATGTGTCGAAGTGGTGTGAGACGCATTCGAAGCAAGTCGATTTCGTGGGGTATGTGCGGGGCGTCGTCGTCGCTGTCCTCGCCTCCACTGTCGATGGGGGGAAGACGGGTGTTTGAGAGGGCGTCCATGATAGTGCGGACGGAGCGAACGACGTTGAGTTGTATGACGCCGCGCCATAGAATGCGCTCTTCACGGAACGCGGAAGGAGTGTATAGCCTCTGAAAGTCTGGGGAGAAAGGTCAGCGGAGGAAGGAGGGCTGTTGTGTGACTGACGCCTGAGGGTGGTAGATTTGCCTGGGCGCAATCGGTTAGGGCGGAGGGGGTGTGTGGATGGGGTGAGCACACATGCCTGACTCGCTCTGTCCGAGAAGGAGGAGCCTGACGACGCTCTTCTTCCTTTGTTGCTGACGTTCTGCCTTGAGAGACTCGTCGATCTGATGGCTTATCCTTCTGGCCTCGGCCTCTTGGGCTTGACGGATGACACGGTCCTCCTCGGTCTCGTTTGGGGGAGGTTTGAGGAGCTCGTCCAGGGGGTCGTACTCCAGCTGGGATCTGCTTCCTGAGGGCATGGTGGTGGTGGTAGGAGGAGAGGGGGGTTGGCGAGGGTCAGGCACGCCAATTTAAGTGTTTGCTGTCAAATGGCACTTGGCAAGGGCCTGTCCGATCAAGGCCTCATCCGTCTGATTGTCGAGCCTGCGCGTCCGCCGCCGTGTGTTCTGTGCGTAACCAAACTCCACCCCAAGGCCGAGCGGTGACCCCGGTTGTGCCTGGCGTGGCTGATTATGGGTCCCTTTCCCCGAATGCGAGGCAAGGCACGCTGCCTCGTGGGGTCAATACGGAAAAAAGAGCTGCGGAACCTTTCCGCCTTCTTCGCGTCCTCGGACGACGAGCCTGGTACCGTCTGCGCAAAGGTGCGAGCCCAGTGCACCACAGTCATTGCCGTTCCTAGCTACCACTTGGCCGCCTCGGCTATCACCCGCTCACTAGAAGAAATACTTGAGCTCGGCGCCGCACGTCATGTGTCGCCTCGACGGAATGGGCGTAGTCTGTTTCAGGTTGAACTGACCCCTTCCCATTTCTGATACCGGTCACTACATTGGCCACCCGCCAAGGCACCCATCGATCTATCAGCGAGTTCCGGCCCGATCTCGTCCATCCGTTCCAGGAACGATTCAGCTTGTCCTTATTTCTCTGTGACCTCCGGGCTCGGGCCGTGATTACAAGGTCAGCACTTGTATAGCCAGAGCTTCATGAAGCTTGAAGCCTCAAGTTTCCTTAGCACAGAGACACGATTTCCCGCCACAGCGACCGATCTTCCCGCGATGATTCAGGCTGCTTGGCGGCGGCGGAGGAAGTGCAGCACAATCTCCGACCTCCTTCGAACTCGAGAGTGAATATGGCTGGGCGGAGAGTGGGATCAGCAGGGGCAGGGGCGCATGCATGTGCCCACATCAACCGCTATCAGCATCCCCCGAGCAAGGTGATGAGTGGAACAGCATGGTGCTGCATGTACTGCGCCACCCCCTTCTGGTTCCTGGTTCCAGGGGGGACCTGTTCTTGTCATTTCGAGGGCTTAAATTGACCTAGGCCAGGCCATTGAGTCTAGGCAAGCTAGAAGCCAAGGTTATTACCACCGCTGCATGTTTTTCGTGCCATAGCGATACCGGTACTTGTGGTAGTGAAGCAGTATACAGCATGGCAATCAATTTGCAGTGTCTGGGGGTCGCCCACCCGAGTCACTCGCCAGCCGAGTTCGATTCGGATAAGCTCACAACCCAACTCGCGAGTCTTCGAAAAAGTTTGTCGGACAGCGTTTCCGTGCTGGAGATCTACTCAGTGACCCAACGGTTCTTGACATCTATCTCCTTTTTTCTTGTTCTGACGTGCCATGTCGGAATCTGTCAATGACACACTAGATCAAGCCACTTTGACCACTTCCAGTTCAACTCCTACCCCTTCTACTTCACCACCCTCAACGCCTACTAGCCTGCACCAAAACACCATCGACCCCTCCGCACGATGGCTTGTTCAAAAGTTTGGAGGTACCAGCGTTGGAAAGTTCGCGATCCAGATTGCAAAGGACGTCGTCTCGTGAGCCCACGCATTGTCTTATCCGTACAGCAATAAACTGATCCCCTGCGACAGGAACTACATTAATCAACACAAAGTCGCCATTGTCTGCTCAGCACGTTCAGGATCTACCAAAGCACTCGGAACGACAAATCTTTTGCTCAAGGCCGCCGCCGAGTCCAGACAACGACCATCTGCCAAGACACAGAGTAGATCTGGAACGACGACGCCCATGACCAACGGCATGTTTGGACGATTTTCCGAGCCCTATTCACCTCGAACGCGCAGCTCATCCCCAACTTCCATCGCATTCTCCATCACTCCTTTAAGTGGCCCTCAATCCGGACAAAACGTGCCCGAGTTCAGCGCTACCGTCGACCTGATACGTTCCGAACATTTAGCAGCAGCCAAAGACTCCATCAAGAACCCACAAATTTTGCAAGAAATCGAAGAAGAAATACATCGTGATTGCGATTGGCTTCGAGCATTCCTCTTTGCAGCACAAGTAAGCTCGATTATGATGCACGCCACCATCTAGATCTCACGGACCACGTTTGTTCATCCTAGGTGATCGATGAAGTGTCTCCTCGATCTCGAGATAGCATCATTGGTTTTGGCGAGCGGTTAGCATGTAAGCTTATGACAGCGATCATTCGAGATCAAGTAGGTCATCCATGGCACCAATACGACCAGGACTGGTCTCACCGGTAAATAAATATTCCAGGGGATAGATGCCGAATATGTCTCATTGGAAGACATCGTGCCTATCTCGGATGATGGTGATCTCCAAGCAGAGGGATCTCTAAATCAGCCCTTTTACGATAGCGTTGCTGCTGCGGTCGGAGAACGCATAAAAGAATGTGCTCCGAGGGTACCTGTCGTCACTGGTGTGTATCACTCCCCTTACGTGCGCGCCTCCCACAACATTATCCAGGTTTCTTTGGTCCTGTTCCGGGATCGTTGCTGCGGCAGGTTGGTAGGGGATACACGGACCTCCTTTCTGCGTTACTCGCTGTCGGCCTCGAAGCCTCCGAACTCCAGATATGGAAGGAAGTCGATGGCATATTCACTGCCGATCCACGAAAAGTGCCCACGGCGCGTCTTATACCAATAATATGGCCAGACGAGGCCGCGGAACTCACCTATTACGGGAGTGAAGTAGTCCATCCATTTACCATGGAGCAGGTCCGTGTGTTGCTTCGTGTCTTGGCCGATGCCCGTCTTTACAATGTCCATTTCTTCCAGGTCATTCGACAAGGAATACCTATCAGGATAAAGAATGTAGAGAACCCGGGAGGCGGAGGAACGGTCATTCATCCACATCCGGATGAACTCACCCCCGAGTCTGATCTAGACACATCTTCTCCATCTAAAATGATACGGACTCTCTCCTATGCGTCCCCCGAAAATGTGCATCAGAGCAAACGTCTCCCCACGGCGGTCACCATCAAGGAACGCATCGTCGTCCTCAACGTGAATTCGAATAGGAAGAGCGTTTCGCACGGTTTCCTCGCGCGGACCTTTGGTACACTCGACCGTTTCGGGGTCGTCGTCGACTTGATCAGTACGAGCGAGGTGCACGTCAGCATGGCGATCGAAGACAATCTCTCGCGGAAGATGATGGACCGATTAGTCTCGGAACTCGAAAAAAGCGGAGCGGTGAGCCTGAATCTGATTCGTGCGTGCGACCTAGGCGGAATGATGCTCTCCACAGGTCTCTGTTCGTAAAGACATGGCGATCCTCTCGCTCGTCGGGAAGCGAATGCGTAACCTGGTGGGCATGTCGGGTCGGATGTTCCAAACCCTCGCACAAGGCGACGTCAACATCGAGATGATCAGTCAGGGCGCGAGCGAGATCAACATCTCGTGTGTCATACAGGCGCGGGACGCGGTCAAGGCGCTCAACTTGATTCATCAGAGTTGTTTACAGATCAAACCGGAAGGCGTTCGTGGAAGAGGTGTGTGGTACTTTTCTTTTCTGGTGGTCGTGCGTTCTGTGTTGGCTGATGACTGTGATCGACAGTGGGCCCGTGGCTGTTTTAGAGGACGTGGAAACAAAAAAGGGAACGCGACCCGCGTCTGATTTAGGGGTGTTTGTTTGTTTTGCTTGGGGATGAGCGCGGGAATCTATCGGTTTGATGGTTTACAGGAGGTCACTCGCGTGGTGCGAAAAGAAGGTCAAGGGACATCTAGTGGCGAGTGACATGTCAGTGGTGACGGTGACGATACACGTGGGTCTCTGCGTCATCTCTTCATAAGTCACTGGAGAGATGTCTTTCGAGAAGGCGGTTGGTGGATTCGACGGTAGATTCGTTGGCTATCGACATATTGGAGACATCGTCTGCCAGCGCCAAAACCTCTGTCCCCGACTCCCCGCTGCCAAGTTGCTGACGCACACGATTCACCCTCGTGACGTTTAGGGTATGTCGATGCAAGCTCCTGACAAGTCGCGTCATTCCCATACGCCTGACTCGAAACGAGTCGAAACGGGGCCGCTAGTAGCTGAACATGAAGCCAGTCAGCACGGCTCACCATACGAGCGTAGGTCGAACAACGCACCTGAGCCATCCGAACCACCCAGCGAATACGTATCACAGATGGGTTCTAGGCTATTGAGCAGCCGAAGCCACCCCGTCGTCGAGGAAAGGCTCAAACCTGAGGAAAGACTCGATACACTCCAACTCGCGACCTCGCGACGATATCGGGCCAATCGGATGTGTCGGATACCGTCACAAGACACCAGGGATTCTGGGTGTGTCCCAGACTCCCAGGACGACAACACAGTGCAGTAGAGGCAAAGCAGACGAGATCGCGCGCGCCACCACTGTATTGGCGAACCGCTCGAGCGCAACGTGGCGACACAACACCGTGATTATTTGGAATCAGATCATTCATTGGAGCACCATCTGATCATCTATTTGGTGTGTACTAGTACTCGCTGATTTGAAACTAGTAAGCTTCACAGCATCCGGAAGCCCGGGCTCGTGCCCCTTGGGCCTGGCAGATTACAGTCACTGAAGCCAGGCCCCAGGCCCTAAAAGGCCCGCTCTTTAGGTCCGGCCTGGCTTGGCCTACGTAGGGCTCGGCCCCCCCATCACTAGACGCTACGTTTCGCACACAGGGTCTTTCCTGTCAAGAACCAGGGCGTATTTAGGCCACCCACCCTCACGAACGCTTGGAACACGACCCTCGTTGGTACCCGACTGCGCAAACACGTCCTTGATATTGAAATCGATCTCACCTCGCGAGACGCGTCTGCTGTGCAACGGGTTTCGTCGCTGGGCGTGGCACTTTCAATGGCAGGGACGTGACACGCGCGCGAGTGCCGTTGCTGGCATGAGGACACGTGGAGAAGGAGAGGTGGGGTCGACCCTGGGTTTTTGTACCGTGCACTGGCAGCTGGACGAGCTGCTGCGGACGTTACTTGAGGCGGGAACAGTCGGGACCATCCCCGAGCGACGAGGAGGAAGGACGACTGGAAGGTAATAAAGCAACACGAAATTGGCTGGTATCCGTGAGCCCTCCAGGGATTGGTCCGAAACCCAATGCATCAGAGGACGGCTGAACCGAAGTTCTGTGTCTCATGGTGAACGACATGTTGGTCAGATTTAAACAGGGACCTGAATTCAGCGCACGACCTGGGGGAGAAGCTTGATCTCATGCTGCATATCTTGCCGACTTTCACTACTTGCGAATGCAACGCTTCGGGACCTAGAGGACACACCAGAGACCGCACGAGTATATGGTACCATCGCCGACACATCCCTTTAGCACTGCGGGCGAGGCACAATCAGCCCACCCACTGCTCGCTCGCTCGCCAGCACCCACGAGTCCCCATTCCATAGGAATCAATTCATCGAGTTGACCCCTGGCAGAATCTTCGTGCGGCCGGAATCCCACATTGTGTGCCGCATCGTGACGATCGTGCATCCCAGGTTCGTGATGGCACACATGGACTCAAGTTCTGTCTGCGGTGACCCTGCGTCGACCGTCGGAAGCACCGATAACTTTGACATCGCATGACCGCAGTGTTTGAAGAGCCACAGGCTGGCGACTACCCCCTGCCACACGCCAGTG
>JBBPRK010000882.1:0-16922 GCA_038093075.1 Boletus patriciae
CGTGCAGTGTGTCCGTCCAGGACGGACATCCTGTGTGTGCATGTTTGGCAAACTCATAGATTAGATCATATGGTGTGTATATTTTGATCATATCTTTCTGGGGTCTCAATGGATTTGGGTGTGTAAAGCCTCATTTGGCAGCTTACATAAGCAGGGATGCGTCGAGCAGCATGTCCGTCCAGGACGGACATCCTGTGTGTTCATGTTTGGCAAATTCATACATTGGATCATATGATATGTATAGTTTGATCATATCTTGCTCAGATCTCAATGGATTAGGGTGAGTATGACCTCATTTGGAAGCTTACATAAGCATGGATGCGTCGGGCAGGGTGTCCGTCCAGGACGGACATCCTGTGTGTGCATGTTTGGCAAACACATCACATAGATCACACCATATGTATTACAGTAATATCTTGTTGAGTTCTCAATGGATTGGGGTGAGTAAGGTCTCATTTGGAAGCTTACATAAGCTGTCATTTGCTCGTGTGGTGTGTCCGTCCTGGACGGACATACTGTGTGTTCATGTTTGGCAAACATATATCTAAGATCATAGATTACCTCTTGAAGGATATCTTGTTGAGATCTTATTGGATTATGGTAAGTATGACCTCATTTGGAAGCTTACATAAGCGGGGATGCGTCGAGCAGGGTGTCCGTCCAGGACGGACATCCTGTGTGTGCATGTTTGGGAAACACATCACATAGGTACAGTACAGTATATCAATAATATCTTTCTGAGATCTCAATGGATTAGGGTGGGTATAGCCTCATTTGGAAGCTTACATAAGCGGTCATTTGGTCGTGGGGTGTGTCCGTCCAGGACGGACATCCTGTGTGCAGGGTTAGGAATCATGTGATTTAGATCATTCACTATGTATTTCAGCAATAACCTTCTGAGCTTTTGATGGATTGGGCTGAGTAAGGCCTCATTTGGAAGCTTACATAAGCTGTCATTGGCCCTTGCAGTGTGTCCGTCCAGGACGGACATCCTGTGTGTAAGATTCATATAATACAATTCAGATCACACATGTGTATTACAGTCATATCTTGGTGAGTTCTCAATGGATTTGGGTGAATGAGGCCTCATGTGGAGGCTGATGTAAGTGGGGATGTGCTGGTGTGGTGTGACCATCCAGGATGACATCCTGTGTGCAGGGGTAGAACATACTAGAATGAGTTTACTAGCATAACAAGTATATTGCCTAATTGGGAACCCCATTGCCTTATTTGGGGGTCCAAACCCACCCTAGGGTGTCTGCAAACACCTCTCATAACCTAACCCTCTGTGACGCTGATAGGCTATTGACACTCAGACCCGCACACATTTCAGCACCAAACGACCCGACGTTTCGCGCGAAAGTTTCAGAGTGGCGAACCGTCAAAAGACATTACGAGGTAAACGGATGTCGCTCACGCACGCGGCGAATCCACAAAGCATTCATCTTCTGTGTACACTCTCCCACGGATCCGTTGTTTTGAAATCCAGGCACACAGTTTGTGTGCGGGTAAAGACTCGTATCCCGCCAATCCGCGTCCAAGTCCCAAGACATGTTTTCCTTTAATCCCACCGACGCATTCCACGTACGCTCCTCCCACGTCGTATCACTCGCGAAACCTTCACCCCCGGTGTTTCGCGCCGCCACAGATGTGCAACCACCGCTCTCTTGGGTAGGTGGAGGGAGAGGATCCAAGCCTGAGAGGATAGTCGCAGGCCCATCATTCACCGCCCCCTCATTGCCGACTGTGACATCCTTCGCGGCTCTCGGAGCATCCTCTGTCGTGAGTGTCGTTACAGGCATAACCTCCGGAACAGCTGCTCCTTTGACGATATCAGCTCCCCGTCCCCTTCGGCATCTCTGCCCTTCGTTTCCGTTGGCCACCTCGCTTGCCTTGCGTGCATCCGCTTCACGTATAAGATCTGCGGAGGTATGAACTGATAAAACTGTCCCTTCCTTGCCCTCTTTCCCCCGTCAGACGCCCCGACGTCGGAGGAGGCGGTATGGGCCGTCCTGCAGCCGCCCGCGTCGGAAGTGATGGCGCTCCCGGTCCGGTGGCTGGAACAGGTGATGGTGGGCGAGAGGAAAGGACCAATGGCGACGGCGCCGACGTTTTCCCTCGCATATATGCCATGTAGAGGATGGGTGTCCAAGCGACGGGGACGCCGCGGGTGCCGGCGATCCCGCGCGTGAACGACTGAATGCAGGACTCGCAGGACGTGAAGTTGACGGCGGCGATGCGGGCGAGGAGAGGTGTGAACGGGGACGTGGGGCGGAAGACGCCGCGCGCGCGATGGGGGGCGGCGTGGTAGGCGTTATGGGGAGCGGAACAGTGTGCGGGAAAGGTGGCAGCAGGTGATCTTGGATGGATGGTGTGCCTTGATTCAGTAGTAATGGGGTGCGGCATTGTGAACGGCGGTGGGGAAGGCTTGGATGGTGATGTAGGAAAGGTGATTCCATCGACGAGCGCTGAAGGAAGTCGGATGCATCGGGGTCTGATTTGTCCGGATCGATGTGACCGTTCGCATTGGCAGGAGGCATGGAATTCCACTCTGCGTGCTTGATGGGGAAGGGGGAACAATTGCAGAAGCCGTGACCGCGCACGACGTTGCGACTACCCGGGAAGTGGAGGACTCCGAATGAGGATGGGGGTCAGGAATATGCGGATGTGGATGGGGAGGGTTAGGCAACTTCTTCGCGATGTCCTTCTCTTTGGAATACTCTCTACTTTCCTGCCGCTAATTGACAGCAACGCACTAGCAATTTCCCAGCGTCTCCGACATCCTGGCAGAACCGGAGGCCGCTCAGAAGCTAAGGCAAGGTACTTGCAAGCTGATTTCCCGTACTCGCGGTAGTCAGCGGTGAAGGCATCTCCTGAGAGTCGTCATTGATAAGGGGTTTGGGAGGCTGGATGACTTCCTCAGGCTCCTATATCCGTCCCCGTTCCACAATCCCAACGCGCACAAATACCCACAATGAACACGTACTTCGAAGACTCGTGAGATAATGGGACGCTACATAGGGGATACGGCGAATCTTGTGTCTGAGCCTGCATGACGCGGGACGACGATGTGGATATGGAGGATGTGCCAACAGCAGGCACGGACACGACTCGGAGGGGAAATACACCGTCACGAGTACAACTTTTCCTCCTGTCGATGAAGTGGGATACGCGTCGGATATCGGCTTCGAGGTTGAGTAGCTCTGGACCTCTGGTTGGGTTGCAGGCAAGACTCTGGGAAGAACGCCGCCAGCGCAGCATCGGGCTCGGTGAAAGTAGCACAGCCACCCACAGATCATGTTTTGTTCTCATTCATCCGAGGTGACGCAGCTTCACTTGTAGCATATACCACCGATCCAACCAAAGCATGGATCCTTCTCGTACGTTCGTCTTTGCCTTTGTGCCCTGACGCTTGGTAGAAGGCAACCACCGGCAGACTGGCACAGACTCGACAACCACTCGGTCAGGAATCCGGCCCGGTTCGGGAATCGGCGCCTGTTGCGACCTCATTGCGACCTCATGTCGGCTTGTGCGTTCCCAGTTACAACTTGCCAACAAACCATCTGTTCTCATTCATCACCAGCTCCACCTACAGCATAAACCACTAATCCAGCCAAAGTGACATGGATACAAATACGTACGTATATTGGCTCCCTTCATGGTTTCCCCGGCTGAAAGAGGTTCTAGCGCGCAAACCATCATCATTAGAGGTGGGGTTGTCCCGCTTGCCCTTTTGTGTTTCCGCGAGTTGACCTTTATTCAGACATCGAACTTCGCACTCAAGCGAAGCCTAAACTTGGGGCCGCGAAGCAATACCACATCCAGTTTTCCGTAGGCGATACGGTCAAGTCGACGAAGAACGCAAGGAAGAAAAAGAATCGCGTTTCTTGGGATGAGGTTCTCTATTTGTGGGTACAAATGCATTGATCTACAACATCGAACTGACTCTTGTTAGTGACAGGGATGATCGTACCGCCTTTCAAGCAACGGTCTACAAGAAATATGACATTCAAACTCCCTTCAAAGAAGACGAAGTTGTTGTTAGAAGTCTCACGGATACCATCGGCGGGATATTGGCAAAGTCCAACGGTGGCGGTACGAAGATTCTGTGTATGGCAATGTTTTACTAACGCGATCTCTTCTGGTCAAAGTGGTCGAAGTGACTTTGGGCGGAGGTACTTCCGATGCGCCTGAACGTTCCGGGATTACGATCAAGTTCGCGCTCACCGTCGAGGAGCGTGGGGTCAACCGATTGCGGACGTTTGAGAATACATGGAACGTTCTATTGAAAAGGATGGCTCTATTTAACAAGATCGTGGCTGGGATTGCAGAGGTATCTGGTATTCAGCGTCTTGGTCCCTCTCCGTCTGAATGTCGTATAGATTTGCCCGTATATGTCGTTGGCGTGGTCTGTGATATCATGCGCGAACCAGGTCTGTGTATTGTTCCACATTCTCACTGGCACTTATCGCAGGTTTTGTTGCCATTCAGGTACTCGTGAACCAGCAGAATCGCGATGACAGGGTCATTCGCCTAGCGGGAACTATGAGCAACGTCTTTTTGTTCGTCGAAGATGCCGAGCCCTTGAGGGCCGTACAGACGCACAAGGAGCCCATGAAGCTTCTCCTCCAGCAAGTTACGGAGTGCGGGTATTTCATTGCTGAATACGCCAAGCAAAGCAGATTTTGTTAGTCGTCGTTCCCTTCATAATCTCCATCACTGACCTCTATATCAGGGATTCGAACGGCGAAATATACACTCACGGATATCGATGGAAGGATCACGGAATATGAGAACAAGCTCCGAGAGTTGAAAACCGCATTCTTGGAAGGAGTTACACTGCAGTCTAGTGTCACCGTCTTTCGTATGATGAATGTCGTGCAGAATATCGGCATGTTCGACTTGTTGGGAATGCGTCAGGATGCTCACAGATTTGGGATACAGAGGAAACCATTGTTCTGGACGACATGCCCTATGCTGCTGGCGCTAGATATGTGGAGGAGAAGGGGTGCCTTCCGGGGACCCGGGAGGGTGTCATCCAAGAGATTTACGACATTCTCAATGATCCCGCCGAGGATGCCCCTCGGGTGTGCCTCCTTACCGCCGTTGCAGGCTCGGGCAAGTCCGCCATCGCTCACTCGATCGCTCGACTGTACGACGGGCAACAGAGATTGGGCTCGTCGTATTTCTTCCTTCGCAGTGATGTCGCGAAGCGCAATCCACAAAATATATTCAACACTATCTCGCGCGACCTCTCCGACCACGACCCGCAATTCAAGTCCGCACTTTGGAGGGTCGTGAAGGACAATCGAGCGTTACGCACGTCGGCGTCGCCTTCAGAGCAAGTCAAACAGCTTATCATTGGGCCCAGCAAGAATATCGACCCCATCGGGCCCTTGATCGTCGTGGTGGATGCCGTCGACGAGAGTGGCGAAAAAGGAGATCGCCAACAACTTCTAGATGTCCTCTCGGAGCAATTCACTAAGCGTAACCTTCCCGCCAACCTTCGCTTCCTCATTACGGCTCGCCCTGAAAGGGATATCCTGGATGCCCTCCCGTCTGGTCCACAAATCGTTCATAAACATCTAGGGGATGTCCCGCAGGCCACGATTGATGACGACATTGCCATGTTTGTCCATCATTCCCTCCAAAAGTACCCCGACCTCGAATCGTCTTACTGTCACCTTCTTGTTCAGCAGTCCCAGCGTCATTTTCAGTGGGCTTCCACAGCATGCAAGTTCATCAAGGGAAATAGTACTGGACTCGACTCATCTGAGCGGCTAGAGCTACTGCTGCGTACCGACAATCGTTCTGGTGTCCACCCATTAGATAACCTGTATCGAACTATACTCGCTCAGCTCTTCACTGTGGCTGATGCTCGCGACCGGTTTCGGGAGGTGATGGCCATCGTACTGGCGCTCAAGGAGCCGCTTTCTCTCACTTCCCTTTCCGCTCTCTTCGGTGAGGGCCTGAAGGTCCGGGTTGTCATCAAACTCCTGGGATCACTACTAGATGGTGTCCTGGACGACGAGAAGCCCATCCGCCCCCTCCATACATCATTCCGCGACTTTTTGCTGGATGAGGATCGCAGTTCGGTCTTTCATGTCGACATCCTACCACGACATTCTCTCCTTATTGGCCATGCATTGCTTGCATGCATGCAAAATATGCTCAAGTTCAATATCTGTGACCTCAAGGTTTCTCGACTGTGCAACTCTGAAGTCTCCAACTTGCCAAGTCGGGTGACCAGGGCCATTCCCCCCCACCTAGCATACTCGTGCCGATATTGGATGGTCCACATGCAGCATGCAGAGTGCCTTCCCCAGTCGTTAGATGAGGTCACTTCATTCTTCAAGAACACCTTCCCCTTTTGGCTTGAAACCATGGGTCTTCTCTCCCTCTCCTCTCCTGATTCATATGTCCTGGCTGCTATAGAGACCTGCACAATCCTGAAAAAATGGGCCAGGGTGGGATCTACTGTTATTATCAACGATAAATACTAATGATCATGTTACCATATCAGCAAACACGCCCGACGGAAACTCCTGCCATCATGGGAACATTCTGATGATTGCACTACTACACCACGAAGTGTGGGTTTTGCACACCTCGAGTTGGTCGTGTTGGAGTGTTAAATTTTCTCAATGTATAGTAACCTGTGTTTAGAAAATGAGGGAATTCTGAGGACTGAACAAGTTTGTGGGTCCAGGGGTGCCTGGAGGGTGATGTTTATCGCAGTATCGGCCCTAATTTAGCTTAGGGGTGACATTGTCACCTATCTATACATAGTAAACAATGTGACCAGTGACACACAGGTGCATCCAGGAATACAAGATAATCAGTCGATATACATAGTAATTTTCATTGTTAGAGACCCCCATACTCCCGAACCCCACAGACGATCCCGAGGGGGATGAGTTATGAGGGAATTGACCGTAACATTATAGCCTGAGAGTACTGGGTAATCGCTTCATCGTACTTCTGAGCTTCGAAGGCTGTGTCGCCTAAGCGTTCTGACGTCTCGGCAACTTGAAGATGGCTTGTAGAACCTGAGCTGCATGTTCATGTGCACATCAACAAAATCGGTGATGGAGCAACTCACTGTTGACCCAGTACGGGCGTTCAGGATGCCCCTCTGTCATGAGCTGTAAAGCTTCTTCGCTAAGTGCCATCAATTTTCTGAGGCAGCTTAGGTCCCATAGGTCCCCGCGGATCTCGAAGAGCCTCCACAATATGGCACTGAGGGTTCTTAGGGCACGAAGCCTGTCAGGATGACGACCCGGGAGCAGCAGCAAGGCTTGCTTTGTCATCTTCAATGAGTGGTCAAGATCACTGGGTTCGCCACGTTTCTCATAGCGTCCCCACAGGGTAGTGCTGAGGTTGATCAAACGTTGCGGTCTGTCAAAGTAGTCGTCTGGAGGCACCATTGCACTATGGTTCAATTTGCGAACCAACTCGTCGAGTTCGGCTAAGCTTCCAGAGTTTACAACTCTGCATCGCTTGAGCGTTTCGAGCACGAGATCCGCAGCTCGGCGTTCGTGACTGTCTTCGGGGAAATCCTGGGACTCAGACACGAGCGCGTTGATCTGGTCTGCAACGGATTCATCGCATCCCTGCTGCTCGTAGCGAAATAACAGAGTTTGGGCGAGCTGTAGTAACGTCGCCGGTCTGTCTGGACAACCAGGACGGCGCAGTTCGAGGGCCTGTCGATAAAGTAGGATGGGCTCGTCGAGACTTTCATTTGTTGGGTCAATTTGATAGCTGATGGACTTTGCCTTCGCGAGGTTGACAAGCACCACCGCACGACACCGGTGTGTTAAAGTACATTTGCGCCAAGCGTATTCGAAATGTTGGACAGCATTCTTGAGGTCTTCTCTCCGGTATTCATTATGGTAGCTGAGGAGAGCTTGTTGCCCTAAATCTGTCTCGCAGACGAGGACCGAGGTTTCTTCCGAGTCTAACTGCCAACAACGAATCATCAATCAATGGGCATGGGCGTATACTTGTCCAATCACATTACTATCGTCGCCGTTCGGGGCTGCTGCCAGACGGTTAGGATACCATCGTCCAAGGGTAATGAGTAGCGAGGGATTAGGAGCTGCGGTCCCCAATTCTCTCGGAGAAAACGTGATTACTATATTGGCATTAAGATCTTGCGACTCGGTGTGTGTGTCACACTCAGAAGGATTCACTCACAATATGTACCACCGACCAACTCCTCTACTCGACTTTCTGACGTATAGAGAGCCTCTCCGTTTCCCAACATCGATTCTAGTTCGAAGGAAGCATAAACCGTGAATCGGACCTTGTCAAACGCTTTAGAGGGCCTAGAAACAGTCAACGCATGCGAGGAAAAGAGGATAAACTCACAACGGAATCTCATCCTCCCATTCGATACCGTTATTGTTCAACCGTATAGACTTATTTTGAGTTCTTCGTTGTGCGCCGTCGAACTGGACTAAAATATAAAAACCAGCTGGGATTCGCTTGAGGCCAGAGGATATATTTTGAGCACGGATACCTGCAAGACGAATGTGAGGCTTCTCCAAGAATTCTAAAAAAATGGGCACATGCGCGTAATGACAATCCGTGGATTGTCGAATGAGGGTGTAGGAGGGGGTGAAAACTCAAGCTCGGATGTAGGAGGGGACGACACCACAAGCTCGGATGTCGTATGGGGTGAGATCACCAGCTCAGGAGTAGGTGAGGGTGATACCTCAAGCTCGGAAGCGGGAGGGTCCGAGATCTCAAGCTTGGATGATGGGTTATGTGGGTCAACAATGGGGGAAACGGCGTTCATGGTATCATCACTGTCAACACAGTCTTAGACGTCCCCGAACGTATGGGAAACAACAAAACGCACGCTTTGCCTTGCAGAAATACGGCAGCTAAAGAGTAATTAGCAGTGACTGGCGATTATAATGATTAAGAATTCACTATTTTCATGTTCCGAGTGAAGAGAGATGGTATAGCGTCGTGTTAAGAATGTTTCGAGGCGATCTTCTTGGAGAAGGTCCTGATACGTCAATCCTTCCTAGGGGACGAGTAAGAGGCGAGTAAGACAAATACACCATACCGAACTACCTTCATCATATCCATCCATTGGTTATCATGTGTAATAGCAATCCCGGCATTCGGTTTCTGGTCGATGTCGGAAGCAATCCAACGCAGTACGGCAACGGCATAAGGTAAGACGAACCTCGTTTAGGAGAAAACGGTTGATGAGGTCGGAGGGATGAAAGGGCTGATGAATGAATGAGTCAGACGTTAGAATTCAGACAAATTCAATCATCAAACTAACCTGGGATAACGATGGGCTGTGCTCCACACCTGTTCGCCATTAACAGATTGTCAGGCAGTGCACGAATGGTCACCTTCGCAACTTACCCACCACTGCACGCTGTTCGTGGCCGCCCGAAAACCCACGCAACCGCCTGAGGCAGGCCTTGAGCAGACGAACGAATATGGACCAGGTGGTTTCCGATTCGGTAACCCTCAGAACTATGGGATCCGGGAGCCAACTGCTGACTGTGATCTTGAAGCCAGTTATGAAAACAGTTTGGTTGATGTTCCCGCTGTCGTCACCACCACGACTGTGGCGACGATCGGCGGGAAACGTGAACTCTAGTAGGTAGACGTTGGGATTGCTGTCGTCCCGTCGGGCCAGGATTTTTCCTGTGTCATCCGTAGGGTTGTTGAATGAACCGAGAGACCAGGAGCGAGCTTTGTAAAAGCCAGTGATGAGGTAAAGGGAGCGATCAAGATGCTGGACGCCGTAGCGCCTTTTGGCAAACTCATACCAATCAAGCGCGCTCTTCGTTGCCACCTCGCGAAACTGTTCTGGTGATAAGAGTTCGACGGATCCAGCACCCTGCGGCAGTATAAGGATAGCGCCGGCAGAGGTAGACGAGTCGAATTCATAATCGGCTGGCCTGAGGTGACACTGTCAGTAAGAAACCGGTACTGACCGCCGAACTGAGGAGTACCTCGGTTTGTTGGGCTGGAGAATCTGTTTTATGCCGTGGGAGTGGATCGGGCCCGCAGATATTGCATTGTCACTGAACTTGACGTCGCCGCACCGAACAGCCTGAGGCTGGAAATTCTTCGGGACTCCACGAGGATCATGGAGAGAGTTGTCGCAGCGTTTACAAATGTTGAACAGGACGTCGAACTGGCCCTTGCTATCAACAATGCCAACATCCCCGATCTGAAGTCCTCCGTCTTGGTAATCTTGTGGGAGTGTACTCATTGGTTCCGGCATCCGCAGAGGGTACCCATAGTCAGCATGTTGCAGATGTTTTGCGTACACATCCTGGAAGGAGTCACTCATTGGAACAGGCTTGGGATGGGGTGAATGAATCCAGGCCACGTGTTGGGCGAGAGGAAGTCTGCTCGAGCCTCGGAGTTGCCCGATTGCCCACTTGATGGCGTGGTCATGCACTGGTCACACGCCGGACACAATACCCTCTCATGTCAACGGGAGCCAAGTTGAACCCAGGTTCAAGCGAGCCAGCGGACTCGGAGTGCTCCACTCGGCGACTCGATGACGATTCACTCCGAACCCTAATAGTATACGCTTCATTGCTCGCCGTTTGCTGTCTGTATTTGTTCAAGTGGAGTAACAAACGGCGGAAACCACAAGAGGGTAATCTAAACAACCTGTTTCTTCGTCACAGGCTGACCACGACAGAATCGCAGAACCGAGACAGCACACTCTCAATGAGGGCGCTATACCACAGAATTGGGCGCCAGCTAACGGTTTCGACGGTATAGAAAGGCCGAATGGTGAGTCTAATTTTGTACTTCATGGATTCGATCTTGACGTGGAGGAAAGATGATGCGCTATGTTCAATTAACGGTCCCAGAGGGCAGATAATGTCCCTGGTCTTCCTTCCTGACAGGAAGCACGTAGTATGCGCCTGCAAGGCCGAAAAAACAATTCAAATGTGGAATATAGAAGACCACGGAGAGAGGGAGCCTCTGATGAACCTTGGCATTGCAGCGAATGTTATTGCTGCTTCCAAGGACGGAAAATTGATTGTCACCGGGGACGTGGATGGAAAGGTGGTGGTTTGGGACACGTGCCTTCAAAAAGGATGTGAGGCATCAGAGCGGCACGGGAGGATGATAACAGCTCTGGATGTATCCTTGCATGCCATCGCGAGCGGATCAAACAACGGGACGGTTTTAGTCTGGAAAATGGGGGAACCTGGATTTCCTCCGGTACCGGGTCCGTTGGTGCACCATGGCTCAATCTCAATCTCATCAGTCAAGTTCTCGCCAGCCGGCAACCACATTGCATCCGCCTGTGCTCACTGGGGTTGTAATGTCAGGATTTGGCACGCTCGGACAGGGGATCAAATAACATCTATCCGTATTGATAGCTCACCCACCCACTCGCTCGCTTGGTCCAGTGATGGTCGACGATTATTTGCTGGCTGTTCCGATGGTTCAATCAATTGTTTTGATACGGTTACTCGAAAACCCTGCTCGAAGGTTGTAGAATCTCGTCCTGGGGACGATTCTATAAGCTCTCTTCACGTCTCCCACAGTGATCAATTCCTTGTCTCTTTCTCAGCCCCCGGACGAACGGTTGATATCTGGGATATCCGTGATACCCCTGCATATGGACCCCTTCGCTCGTACAGCCGATGTGTTTCAGCGTCCATTTCTCCAGACGATCTCTATCTAGCCAGCAGTGGAGCCGACACGAAGATATCTATACGAAGCCTCTCTGGAGTTGTTGATGCGTCCTACTTCTTCCACGTAAGCAATACAAACTCCACGAGTTCATCGTTTCATTTCGTTCCTTAGCGCCTCGCCCCGTTCCTGAGTCACACAGAGCCTGTATGCCTGAACCCCTGACTGCGGTCTATTGATGCTCATCGCACGTTGGACAGTTCACGTATATTAGTCCCGCGGCGCACCGAGCTTGGAAATTTGGAGATCTGGAGCAAGTAGAGCACATCCTGTCGAGGGAAATTGAAGACAAACAATACCAAGGTTTCACTTGCTATGCACGTGCTAACCGTGCACTCGTCCGAATGCGACGGGGGAACTTGAATGGAGCTTTGGATGACGCTGAAGAGATCATGGCGAGTCACTTTCTTATCTCTCCGACTAGGACGTGATCGCTGATTCCAGCATACGGACAGACGAATGGTGCTCAGATCCCACCGATGGCTCACATCGCGAAGGCTATGGCACTTATCGGGCAGGAAAAACGAAGTGAAGCAATAAACGCTCTTGGATCTGTCCACCATGGTGACGCCACAAACTTTGTTGAATGCGTCAAGGTAAAGACCACATTCTGTGACCACTTTCAGTTCTTAACCGTTTCTAGTCCGTCATCTTGTTCGAGGTGGAGCTTTGTGATAGACTAAATTGTGGGACAGAGCTCGCTGAGCCTCCCCCACTAGCAGACGCCAGCTCCTGTTCATGGGTGAAAGTATGTGTTTACGTAAAGACTTCAACTGGTAGGATCTCATGTATTTGGGAAGACACGCAAGCTACTTCTCCTAGCAGAGCATTGCATGCGGAGAGGGGAATACAACAAGGGTCTACGATTTTTAGCTAGTGCACCTGATCTTCGCCCGTTTCGCCACGTCCCAGAAGCCAAGATATTGCCGCTGGTAAGACACGACCACTCGTGCTTGATGTTTGGTGCATCCACTGACACATTTTTGAAAGGTATTCGGTTGGGATATCTACGATCTAGAGTACATGGTTCAGCAACTAATATGTCAAGCCCTGTTTGCATGCGGACGTACGCGAGAGGTGATGGACTTCCTCCAGGTGAATGAGAATCGCCTCGACGAAGAGAATGAAGCGAGGAAGGCAGACCTTGGTTGGTTTTGCGGTCAGTGGTTGGAACTCAAAACTGGCTACTGTTTGTTTGACAGCTATCGCCGAATTTTAGAGAAGTTAGGTGACGAAGCCATGCGCCACAAGAAGTATGATGATGCCATCACTTGGTACTCTGTGTCATCGGGCCTTTGTCCAGAATCTCGAGTTATTGATTACGGATCGGGTGAGTTTGGGGGCGAATCGTTCATGTCCTGTATTCAAGTGGTATGTTTTAGAATCCGTAAAGAAACGTCTTTCGGTAATAGAAGTGGCCAGTGATGCGGCAGATGGAGCAATTACGAAGGAGTTGGCCTTGATAACTCGCTATCCGCCTGGTTCTGCCCGTCTTCTCGTCAAGCGGAGCAAGGCAAAAGCATTTAAAGAGTTCTGGCATGATTCTTTGGAAGATGCTGATCAGGTAAAGATTTTCTCCGCCTCAGGCAGTCCTGGAGCCACGACGTTCGCAGGCAATCGATATGGATAAGTCGTGTCCGTGGGGGTACGAGAGAAGATACGTCGCGTTGCACGCCCTTCGTCGTTATCAGAAGGCGACCGAGACATTGGGCAAGATGGTTACGAAGATGGAAGAGTCTGCTGATCCGAGTATCCGCCGTAAGTCTCTTCGGTACACGTATTGAAAACCAGGCGCTGACGACGTTCTGTAGAGTTGCGTACGAAATACATTGCGCCGGCCGAGATGATCAGGGAGATCGATGAGCCGGTCGATGCCATCCGCGAGATATCTCCACTCGTACTCATCGATGTCAGAACTGGGAATCTCTGCGATGCTGCCGAACGTATCCGGATATTCAAAACAGACCCCATCTTCCACGAACTTGTCTCGTCCATGTCCACGGAGCTGGGCACCAATCGCATCAAGAAGGTGGTAGCAAGATATTTCCGCTATGTCATGTTTTCACATACATGGGAAGGGAAGGAACCCACGTTTCAAGATGTCTCTGAGAAATCAGTCTATGAACTCGATCCACACCCGCTGAAGCACAAGCTTCGCTGTTTCTGCGAGACAGTTCGGGATGACCCCGAAGGATACCTATGGGCGTGGAGTGATACCTGCTGCATCGACAAGACGATCGAAACTATTTACAGGAAGTCGATACGTTCCATGTACAACTGGTACAAAGAGTCAGCTCTTACTATCGTACTCCTCGCCCGTGGATCCACACCGCCCACCCTCAAGAATAATCGATGGATGACACGGGCGTGGACGCTCCAAGAACTCCTCTCACCCAAATCCATCCGTTTTTACGACAGGGATTGGAGACTCTATCGGGGGGACACTCGGCCCAACCACAAGGAATCACCTCACATCATGCGGGAGTTGGGAGAGGCTGTCAGCGTCGCCCAAGATACCCTCGTCGACTTCTCTCCAAAATCGCTCAGCGTCCGAGCCAAGCTCCGTCTTGCTTCGACTCGCGAAGCCACAGAGAAAGTCGATATCGCATACGCCTTGATCGGGATCTTTAGCAGTGATTTGATTCCTGAGTATCGTGATCCCGAGGATGCGCTGGGGCTTCTCTTGCAGGAAATCGTGCACCAGGAACGTGACGCCAAAGCTGTGCTAGACTGGGTTGGGAAGTCGTCGCAGTTCAACAGTTGCCTTCCCGCTCAGATTTCGGCCTACCAAGATTCCCCCCACACTCCCCCACCCATTCCAGAGAATGAAATGGAAGTCCGGGTTGCGGAATTGCGGGCCCTGTTGCCACAACGGGATGTCGCTATGTTTTTCGAAAACCTTTCCGCTCTCGGTTCGATACATTTCAACCACCGGCGGCTTTCCCTCCCATGCATCACATTCTCCTCTTCAGTCAACACCGCAAGATATGGCGAAGCTTCCTCAGCTTCCAGTCAGAGTATCGTCTATGAAGCACAGACAGCGGCACTAGGTCAACTTCAGTTCAAAACTTCATGCACAGCATTCATGGCACAGGATGAAGTAGTGCTTGTATACCCGTGGATCCGTGATCTCCTCGCTCAAACAAACAAACCGGAATGGGATATTTATACCCAGGCGTTACGGCTGGTCGTCCACCTCGAACAGCCATTCACAGCGTTGCTGCTTGTGAAACAGTCCGTTGATACATACAAGAGAGTGGCTGTTGACAGCAAGATTCTCATTCCCCAGCGCAAAGTGATGTCATTGAAAGATATCGGTACGAAGGTATTGGAAATCCGGTGACAGTCGGTACTGTATTATACCCGTCTTTGACCAAGCAAATTGTTACTGTGCAGATCGCCATTCATTGGGGTCGGTGTTCTGCCAGCAGACAAGTCACTTATGGGTTGCTTTTCCAGTATGAGACATAGTCGAGATCAAGGGCGCACGCTTTCACAAGTGGATGTGCGCCGCTTCTTCAACTTAGGATCTATTCATTGACACTCCAACGTCCATCGACACATCACTTGACATAAGCACCACTGCTACACCCCGATGCGTGTGCCTTCTTACCTAGTGGCTCGATGAGCACCTTTCACGCTAGGTATCGAGCAGCCTGTTCCTGTTCACAACCTGCAGCCAAGTAACACGGACGATTGGTGTCTAGCTACTTTTTTTTTTTCGTTCCCTCAGCGAATAATACATGGCACACATATCGGATGGCAGATGCATTACAAATCAATTCCCAACCCACGTCTTGCGCACCGAGGCTCGCAATCACCCTGCTACGAGGCACACCTCCTTCTCCCACTCGATCTCCTGCCTCAAAGCGCCCCTCAACACCAACTCGGGCGAATAAACCTTGAAACCATTTTGCACCAACGGCCGCCAAATCGCCACGTCTTCTTGGCACGACACCACGTATCGGTTCGCCTTCCCTTTTAGAATACGCACAGTTGGCGTCGTGGAGGCTTGAACTTGGCCACCTCCAGCAGAGATAACGTTTTTGAGCAGCTTGGCGTCGACAGAGACTTTGGGCGTCACGTAAAACGTCATTTGCTTGAACAAGTTTGAACCGCCTTCGGGTCCCTTTGCGCGCGCCATCGCATCCACAAACTTGAACTCCCATTTTTGCTCTGCAGCCGCGTCAGACAAGAGGTAACCATTTTCAGCTGGAGAGTGGGTTGAGACGAGAGAATGTTCAAAGGGAACTTCGGGACGCACGAAGGAGCTTGCCACCCTTGGCACTTGCATTCGCCCATTCCTCGGTTAAAATGTAGGGCGAGACAGACATGGCACAGAGAAATTTTTCCGTCCGAACAATGCCCTTGGCGACAAGATGAGTGCAGTCGGTCGGTTTCGTCGTCATCTGCACGCCTAATTTCGTGAGACGCTGTGCCATTGGGACATTCGGCGTTAGCATTTCGACCTCTTTGTGAGGGGGAGAAGACCGACCTTGATAACATCGTCCGACAGAGCCACGCCAGTCGTCATCAATCGGACGGCGGCCAACTCTTTCCCCCGCCCGCGAGCGCCCTTCCTCTCCTGAGCTCCACCCGGTTTGTTCGACGGAGCGTCCACCTCTTCGTCGGAGCCCACAGCGGTTGTCGTTTTCGCTTTGCCCTTCCCATTGATCGATTTCGGATTTGCCTTGATCGAGGACACCAACACTACGTCCTCCACCTCTGCTTCTTCTTCTTCTTCCTCCACCTCCGTCGCCACCTTTCTTTTCTTCCCGCTCCGCTCCTCCCTCTCCTCCTCCTCCCCTCTCACAGACATGACTGAATCCCCGCCTGCACTTCGCCTCCGCTTCGCTTGTTTCTGTTCCTTCTCAAAGCTGACTACGTCCGGCATAATCTCCTCTCGTAACCGCGTAGTCGCCTTGTTCGCGGCACTTCGTCTCGGTCCGCCACGGCTCGCGGATATAGCGGGTACGTCGACAATCATGGACGTGTCGTTGTGTTCTTCCTCGTCATCCATGTCCCCATCATTATCTGCGCGAGTCTTGGCCCTTTCCTTTGACGCTCCAGGCTTGGGTTTGACCTTGGCCTTGGGCTGCGGCTTGGACTTTACAGAGACAGTAGGGGGAGCCGATATTTTTGCAGGAGATGGCTTGCCGCGTTTATTCGTCGACGTCGACGTCGATGCTTCTGCGGCGACCGCATGCATCGACGCCGCAGGC
>JBBPRK010000883.1:0-16902 GCA_038093075.1 Boletus patriciae
GGTTGTTGCTGGTAAGGAATATCGTCCACACTCAAAGCGAAATTAGGTGTCTATGGATGCCTGAGTTCTTGAGTTGGATGACGGAAATGATAACTGATTACAGACCTTCAAAAAGGCTATGAAACCATGATCAAGTGCAGGAGGGAAGGATCTATAAAGGAAAATCCCATTTCGAGTGTCGTTGATATCATTCAACAGGTCCGTGACTTGGAGACCATACGTTTTGGAGCGGTGAGTGAATAGGTTTAACACATACTTGGTTAAGGGGTCACATTTTGACTCAAATTGTAAGATCAGAGGAAGCGCACATCATCTCCCTTTGAGTGAGGGATAATATGGCACGCCTGGCAATACATGGGGGGTTCTCCAGTCAACACGCAGGTTGTGTCACGTGCAGACACTCTTTGTCTGAAACCTGCCCTTCTAGTTGAGTCATCTGAAGTCGTCGTTGCTGTCCTACTGTCAATTGCATCAACGTCGGCAAAGCGAGGTTCAGCTGAAAAAGTCAACAGTAACATTAGGAAGGATTTTGATGTATAGCAAAGGTGGCTTGCCGTCTGATATAAAATAATAGGAACGAGGTTCTATCTGTGCCATGTAGTCAAGCTCTACACCATTCATGGACATGGAGAGGTAGCCTTGTCGCCCATAGATGGTGAACCCGACAAATCGCAGCCACTTGAGAGGTGTGGTGGCAAGGGCCATGCATTGAGTAAGTGGGATGGACAATGCGAGTTCGGGATTGTTGTCCAAGGGTAGCATTAAATTGACATTGCTCGGGTTGATGGACATGACTTGTATGTTCAAGCTCTGCGCCGCGGTGTAGCCAAACGACGCAGCTTATAAATTGCATTGGACGAGACTCCCATCATCAAGTTCCTCCAATGTGGTCAAGTATTAATTGCCCGCCTAGCTCAATCGGATAGAGCGTCAGACTCTTACACGACTAGGCGATCTGAAGGCTGCGAGTTCGACCCTCGCGGTGGGCTAATCGTTTTTATTCGCTTGAAGTAAAACCCACCTTTTCTCGCTCCAGTCTTCTTTCCCACCGACACGCGTATGGCTAACCATCCATCCGTGAACAGCGGTTCAGCAGCTGGCATGTCGAGATCGACCGTAGTAAAGTGGGCGGCTCATACACCTAATTGCCGCCACTGAACGTTCGCTGAACGCCATCATCCATCCACAATACTCCCAGGGTTCTCCGAATCGTTCCGCACGGATTTAAATCGCGCATACCCGTTGCCCTACCCCACCCTCCTGTCCACTGGCCACGGCCCAGGTACTTGGCGCGATGGCCGCACCATCCGAGTTCCAACTTCAAATAACGTTTTGATAACGCCGAGCACCAATCGCGACGAGCTCGAGCCCCTCTCAATGGGGGGCCTTGCAGTGTGCACGGTCGATCATTTGCCGTGTCTGTAAAGACGCTATGGAACGTTTTCGCTCGACTACTCTACATACCGGGTCGTCCCTGTGCTCAAATCGAGTTGCAGGCGCCATTTGTCTGCGGTGTTCATGCTCCGTGCTACCGTTGCTCGGCGCCTGTTCCCACGTGCGCCGTCACTGCCCAAGTCTGTGTGGGCTCCACCTAGGTACACGGTGGTCTCCGGTCTCCCGTAGGCAGACAATAGAGTTAAAGATGGCCGTTCCTTGTTTCACTATTTTGGTCCAAGGCTTCAGCGTTCAAACGTTGGTGTCTTATTTCGGTCTAGGTTACCCTCATACCCAAGCATACCTTTGTTCCTCCTATCTCCAAAGAAACGTGTCGTGCGTTGAGATCCGAGTCTGAGATGCGAGAACACGACTGACCCAAGCCCAAGCCCTACCCACCTTATGGTTACGCTCATCCCCGTGTGATGGCCGCTGATCGGAGTCGATAACCAAGTCACCGCCCAACGTCCTTGCCAACGATGTTGGACGCGTCGAGGCCCACGAACATGCGCGAAACATTGATTGGAACGATCATCGTATGGGCACGATGTGACACCATACCTCCATCAAGTCCTTGAACGGGGTCACCCGGATTACCTTGTGCCTGGTATGCGACAAGTCCCAACGCCAACGCCAGTCCGGTCTACCCGTCATCCACACACCAACAAGACTCCCCCATGGCTCGCTACTCACCCTTGCTCACCCTTCCCCCCGCCGCGACCGCACTCGAGTCTTCGCCTCGGTCCGGCATCTCCCCGCCAACCCTTTTTCGAATCGCGCATCGAGAACCATGTGATGGTCTCGAACTATAATAGACGTTCCAGAAAGTATCTCTGTGTGCCAAGTGTTTGGTCCGCCGGAAGCACACGGGCTTATGAACGCCAAAAACGGACGGTCCGAAACGATCCGTGCGTGGTTGCGTGCGGGTGAGTTGAATGACAGGTGACCTGACAAGGGTTGTCCTCCACCGAAAGTCGCGCACCCTTTCGCCCTTCGAGTCCCCTTTGACCGCGACTGCACCAGCGTTGATGGTTGATGGGCGATCTTTGAATATGGTATCTTTGGATGCTCTGCCAACACGTGAACAATAGCGACCCATGCCAGCGCATTGAAACAGGGCGTAAAGCTAGCCAGATCTGAAAAACACCCGAAAAAACACCTCACATTGCCCGACCAAGGAAGCGTACAACAAACGAGACCACGTACACGCATGTATGAACGTATGCCGGAAAGTCGGTAACAGTGTAAAATACCATACCCTATTTCACACACAGCAGCCAGCAGCAAAACCCTACGAAAGATGAGCAGCACCGTGAAAAAAGGAAGAGAAAAAGAAATATTAAAACCATCTACGCCGTCAACGCGTGTAAGCGAAGGGAAAGAAGTATGTCGTTTTTATCGTGGCAATGGACGTCATTGTCGTTGCGATATGAAGATGAGAGAGTGAATGAATGAGATGCAAAATAGGAGTGAGTGAACGAGCGTAACCATGTCGCGTGCGATGATGCATGATGATGATGAAGTAAACGAGAAACATATGCAACCGGAGATGAGGCCAACTTGAAAATGATCGTACCATGGGACCTAGACCTGCGAGGAATCCACAAACGCAAACACCGAGAGAAACTAAGGCACAGACAGGATCTCAGGCAAGCGGGAAGGAGCACGCTGGGAAACCAAGGGCTACCTTCAAAACCGAAGCGCCTCCGATTCCCAAACTTCTGGAAACGGATACCACATCGCAGGAAGCGGAGAAAGTTTCATCTCCCCATCCTCAGGTCCACTTATCGCGTAATCAAGCCACGCGTCTTGATACCGGTGCGTGCCCGTCCGCTTGCGATATTCGAACCCCACTTTTCGAAGTGACTTGAGACCACGTGCGAAAAGCGCGGCGCAATCTTGCCGTACGACACGCCAAGATTCCATGTCATCTATTTCGTCATATTCCGGGAATTGCATGCAGAGCCGGAGGTCGCGCAGGGAAGAGAGGGGGGAGAGGGCTTCTAGATATTCCTGCTGTGTGCGATGGAAGATGAAAGCAACATTGCCAGGGTCAGCATCCTGTTCCAATGATCACCCGAATTAAAATAATAAACGGGTGGCAAGGAGGATGGGAGGGTGGAAGAGCGGACGTACATAGGAAGCAACAGACTTGCCATCGTGGTAGCCACACCGCTCGATTTCGAGGATTTCCAATTGGGGGCAGTGAATAGAGATCAAACGACATATGGCTGGCGTGAGTTTGTCTTCGATAATGATACGGAGATGCTTTAGAGGGCAGTTGCTTGCGCCGATATCCGCAAGCACGTTTTCGACCTGGGGTTGTGAGAGCGCAATGGGCCACCGAGGGAGATCCACCAGAGCCATAATGGCTAGCCGCCGGAGGTTGGGCATATAGTTAAGGACGCCCTCGAGAACGCAGGCATTCGAAATGGCGAAACTGTCCAAGGAAGCGAGCTTGGCCAGATGTTCGGGATTGTCGAGGACGTATTGATCAAGCAAGCGAAACTCTTGCGATTTCGATTGAGGGAAAAGCAGTCGAAAATCACGCAACACGGGCATCCTGTGTAACACATCAAAGAGACGAGGGATGCTGTGGACGCCCGCTGCACTCATGTGAAAACAAAGATGCAAGTTCGGGTTCGGGATTCGGCCGTGGAGGACGAACGTGGTCAGAGCAGGCCAGTCGATCGTGCCGAGACCGGTAAAAGCTGCTAAATCACCCGATAGCTCCAAGTGGGTGAGCGCAGGGGCGTGCTGGCGCAAAAAGACTCCGGATGATCGTATTTCCCTGTAACCACGGAGGTTTGCCTGTGATCTGTATTTTCTCCTCCAATCCCGCATAAAGTATGTGATGTCTGCGAATTTTGGATCGGTTGGGCCGTCGCCGATACGCAGGGTCTGGCCCACGGGAGTGAGGTTTACCCGGCGGAGTGGCGCAGGGAAGAATTGCATAAGACTCTGATCGATTGGAGTGTCGATCAGCGTAAACGAGGAAAGAGACCGACACTGGCCAAGAGCTTCATAGAGCGCCTGAGGAGGGAGAAAAGGCGTGCTCAATGTTACTCTAGTGAGTTTTGGCATACGTGTGATGGCGTGGACGACGAGGTCCATGTGGCATGGGCAGTAAATGGCCTCGCGATCCAGATAACCATGGCGAATACGACCCGGCTCTGTCCACTCGTCGTGCCAGTCAAGACGGAAGTGCCTGTGGGCATGGAGATAAGACGATTAAACAAAATAAAAATCAGAGAGGACGATCACGGACCTGAAGTACGGCCAGAGAGACTCGGGGTAGAAAAGGAGGCCGTGCTCTCTGTCTGCCTTGGATCTCTGTGGCCATCGGACCTCTGCGAAGAGAAAGGGGAGGCATGCCTGGCGAACGTGGCGAGATGTACTGGCAAGGTTGAGGAGAGAGGGCGAGACGGTATCTCTGCCTGTGGGGAGGAGGTGTGTGATGACGAGCGGGAATATGTCTGCGATTAGAGACATGGCCGAGTTAAGCTCAAGGCTGAACGGACGCTGTGGGCAGGCTGTTGGAAGTTATGGGGAGCGAACAAGATTACAAAACAGCGTGCAGGCAGAGGGCAGAGCCTCTGGACCATCACTGCAAAGGGCAGGGTCGCAAATATGTCGATCAATCCAATTCACAGGCCTAGACTGGCCTAGACTCGGAACGTCCCTTACGAGATCGTAACAGCGTGTTCAAACTAGTACTACATTTCACTGAGACGCGTATTTCTCCGTCCACTCCCGACTCACGCGCTGCGCATCCTTCTCGTTCTCCTTGTAATGTTTCGCCACATCTGTTGCAAGCGGGTCATCCGGGTTCGGCGCACTCAACAGCGCTTGTATCGAGAGCAGCACAGTCCGGATTTGCAATGCCGGCGACCATTTATCTGTCCAAGGGCGTCACGATCCGGCGCACCCGCAGCAATCTGCACCCACCTTTCAGGATGTCCAGACAGATGCGCCCCAGTTTATCTATAGACGCCGTCGGCATTGTGTGAGCATGCGGGGAAAAACAACGCCACACCACCCGTCTTGGCAACGCAGCACATGGACCTGTGTTACAAACCAACTCACCGATATTGGGATGGTATATCTTGGTCAGGAACCGTACTTTGGGCGGGCTCATGGGATACTCCTCGGGGAGGAATAGCTCTAAATGAAACACGCCCTCTATCCCTGCGTCAGAGCGTGCATCACACCCTGGTTGAGAGACGGAACTCACGTTGAAAGGGACTCCCGTCAGGCCCTTGGATGGTCACATCAAAGTATCGCAGGTTGTCTTCGTGCGGTGTCGCCGTAATCCCAGGAGCGGGGTCTGCAACAAGCCGCTCGGTTTCCTAGCCATGCCCATCCACACACGGCAGATACACGAGGTCAGCGGCGCGGGTGACACGACATCGACATGCTGACCTTGATGATTCGCTAGATCGACCGCCCGCGGACATCAGCCCGCCGTAATACCGCACAGAAGGTAATCCACACCTTTGGTAGAGCCATATCTAGGGCGTAAACGAATGTCGTGTGCGGCAGATGTACAGCGATGGTCAAGCGAAGCGACAAGCCTCACTGTCACGACGGACATTCCCGGATCCCGACAAATATCGACAATCAATATTCCCACGGGTGCTAATCCGAACCATGTCTAACAACGATGCCAACGTAGGTCGAGGTCCAGTTTGGTCTGGACAGGCCTAACGATCTCTAGGAAAATGATGGTTGGGTCAAGCTCGTCAGCTCCGACGGATATGCCTTTCTCATCAAACGTAGCGTTGCCATGATGAGCGGGACGCTCAAGAACATGCTTAATTTTGACAGTTAAATGATTCCCCTCCCGTCCCGGATACCCTTTCTTCTGATATGCGTTATGTTAACCCTTGTGCGTTCCATTCTGCCACATTACCGCGGCGGACCCATCGTATAGGTAGCTTCAAAGAAGCACTGGCCAATACCTGCCCAATTAGCGAGCGGTGAGTCATCATGGTGCATTGCGTGCTTCTAGTAGCATCCGCTTACATGTCAATGTTTGCGCCTTCTCCTCGGGATGTCGGTATTCGCTTCCTCATCGCCAGTGCCCCCGTCGTCGAAAAAGTCTGTGAATACATGTCCTTCAAGGCGCACTACGAAGGTCCAGGTTCCAAAGAAGACGTTCCCATCAACGAATTCACAGAACGCATCCCGCCCGAAATCGCGCTAGAACTGTATGTCCTCTAGCGAACGACATTCCTTAAAACGCAGTACCGCTGATCACCCCCTTTTTGTCCTTCTATTTTTTCCCAACCCCAATTTCCACTCACCCAATTTCGCTTCCATGCTTGTCGTTCTAGACTCTTGGCTGCGGATTACCTAGAAGGTAAATCGCGTTTTTTTACTGCGTTTCGGTCCCATTTTCAAATGGCGGCGTATGCTGACGAATTTGACATCCGCCTGGTGCCTTGTACCTAGTCTAAGGCTCTAAGCGGCCTCCTCGGCGCGGATGGCGCGCCTCTTTGGCGCCGTTGGGTGGATAAACTGCGCCTGATGAAACTGGTACCTTGGCGGGAAGCCGTGATAAGTTCGATTTCATTCTGGACGATGGGTGTGGTGAGGCGGCGCAAAGTACGAGCTTCTATCGTTGTTCCGTTATCTTAAACGCGTTTTGTTCATCTGGGGGCGCTTTTACGCGAAGCAGTTTCTCATGTAGTATGCAGCTTTGTCGAGCGTTGGAATCAAAATCCTGGTTGCATTCTGCCCTGAGACAGCTTGTTCTCTTGCCCACCCCAAACCCATTCTCTGGCTCCTAACTCCAGAAACTCGTAGGTTTACGTCCGAATCACACCCGAAACCGGTCGGTAGAACGAATGATGCACCATGCATGACAATGTGCACGGCGGCTGATCGCACCGAAGCATCCAGATTCTAGGGCTCTTCAAATTCTTCGCCAGCACGATGCATTATCAATCGCCATCTCTATTGAGTACTACCTAATGATCTATTGGCCCCTTGATGAAGCGAATGGTCGGATGGACCCGGGACCAGACTTCCCAATCTTATTCAGGGGCGCGCCGTTCTGGAACGCTGCAGTCATTTGACAGTGGAGTCCCGCTGTATTCGTGGCGCAGTGGGCGTGACGGATGGATGACTTTTAGGTTTACGCCGGGGCCACGAATTTGGACGACGTTTCGACAGGGACGGGGGGCGCAGTTGTGAGTAAGCACAATTTACTTGCGTTTTCCCCGACGACTCGATTGGCTGACCTGTGGATACCAGGTAAGGCTTTGGTCGTCTCACTGGCACCGTATACTTGTTTCGTATTGGCCACCTCTGTCCTTGATCTCTACTTGCTACGTGCGCTAGCTTCGGGATACCATAGCAAGTCCTTTTTCTTCCGCAGCGTCCCCACTTGTCGCTCGATGGTCGCCCCTTGCCGTTGCCAGGCTGTCGGCGGTGGCTTGTCCATGTCCACGAGAACAGGCGGTGGTTAGGGCGGCACAACCAGGATCATATCAGGTTGCCAGACGATATGGCCTTGCCGCAAAGTCCAGGTTTTCGACGGCTTTTCCCTTGGTGTCCTCACCAATCCTACCACGTAGTTTGTTCGAACTGGACGGCTGGAGGGGTCCCAAGGTTATGCGAGTTCCACCCGCCTTGCGCTGTGTATGCGACAAACCGGATGCCCACTCCATTTCCAATTCGACCGTGCTACTTTGTCTTCAAACGACGGCACTTCTCTCGTCAAGTATTCGGGACGCCAAGATCTGATGTACGTATATGCTTGCCTCCCACGGCCCGCGAAACAAATGATTCTGTTAGCAGTTACGCACAGCGAGTAGGAGCAAAGCAAAGCCAGAAAGCAGGGCCGCATCAGTGCCTTGAATTTGGATGATTCAATCCCATCGCTCTCTTGCATGACTGTCGCTCTGTCGTCGAGTACTCGGGGACGGCAACTACAGGCGCGGGGATCCCGCGTAGTGTACACTTGTGTGTCGCATGACCCCCGAAGACAATGAATAGCATGTTTGATAGCCGCAATGGAAAGCGAGAAAGCGAACGAGGATGTAGATGTACTAGAACTAGGCACCGAGATGGATATAAAGGACCCGTTGATCGAATGGTATATTCACCGATTGCATCGTCTTGTTCAGCGCGAATGCTGCTCGAGCATGATCCAGATGACCCGACTCGTCCACCATATGTTTATAAAACGTCGACGTGATCTTGTTCGTCTCACCATCGTCCACCTGCCCACATCGTCCCGATTACAGAACGGAACCCAGCGAACTGCATCGCCGACGCGAGATGGATCGCCTCGTCTGGACTCTCTTCGTCCCCGACAGTTGTATGACACGCAGAGAGATACGCAAACGCGAGGTTCTTGAAATCGCACCCGATGATCCGTTAGATGGTAAAGTGCCCGTCGTGGAGAGCGAACGCGGACTCGAATGGCTGTTTCCGATCTGGGAGACCATAGCATGCAAGGTGTACCCATTCGTCCTTGCCAAGCTCTTCGACGACCCTAGAAATGCAAGATTTCTCTCTATTGATACACGCGAATGTGGCAGGGCCGTCGACGAGTTGTCGAATATTGTCCAGTTCCGCGCCTCGCGCCACTGGCAGGGAATCAGGGAATGCCACGGACGATCCAGAGGACCCGGAAGGCGGCGTGGACAGACGCATGGACACCGAGGTCGAGCCTGGGGGCGAGACCAAGGTCAGACGAAGCGAGTGCGTTCCGCATGAAAGCGCGGACGCAGACGTCGACTGGGATGTCGGAGAAGCGCGCCGGGATGCGCAGGTCGCGAGGGAGAGTGCTGCCAGTGGGACGAGTTGAGACGTCGAGAGAGCCTGAGTGCCAGTGAGAGGGAGTGCGAGCACGCACATACGATCGACGGGGACGAAGAAAATCGTCGGCGCACCTCAACGAACGAATACGACACACCTAAAGATCCTCCAGACCCATCTCCACCACCTGATAGACCCGCGAGACCAGAGGACGAGCCCCCGAGCGCTGAGCTCGAGGGGGAGTGGAAAATAGCTGCGAGCTGCAAAGTCGGACTTACCGGCGGCGATACGGACTCGCCGGGAGTGTCCAGGGGTGATGAAGACCCTAGGAACCGGCCCAAGGGGGCGCAGAACGCATCAGAACATCAGCGAGAACACTCGGAGCAAGAGGAGGAGGAAAACTCACCAAGAAGAGCTCGAGTCGAGCTTGGCGATCCAGGGAGCGAAGCGCACATCGAGGACGTCGGGAAGCGGCAGATGAAGCTGCGGAACGAGTCGAAACACGTCAGTAAACGCTCGGAGAGGACAAGTCGAGAAACCTCACCTACTAGTAGCAGACCTGGAGAGGAGCCAGCCTGAGAGGAGCCGGGCGGTGAAACGGTCGTGCCAGGTGGTGTCCATGACGTCCATGAAGTCCTAGGAAGGTCAGAAACGAGCGCGTCGATGAAACGAACGCACCGAGTCGTGATACAGGCCCAGGAGGGCGCTTGGAGGTGCAGGGGAAGTCGAGAGGCGTCGAGGTCGTTCGGGGCCGCCGGAAGGTTGTCGATGGCGCCGGATACGATGTAAAACGCCCCAGGACCGAGGAGAATGAGCGCGGAGTCGATATGAACGCGCTACGTCGAGATAAAGGGCCAGGAGGCCATAGAGGCAAGCCTGAGGAGGTCCGAGTCGAGTCGGGAGACGTCGAAGACAATCGGGAGCGCCATAACGATGGAGACGGCATAGAGATGTCGGATGGGAGACCAGGCGCAGCGGATGGCGCAACGAGCGGCGCAGGCAGCGACTCGAAACGAGTCGATACGAGGCTGCTAGCTGGCGACGAAGGAGGTCAGCTTGAACGGCGCAACCGCACGACAGCGCACGTACCTGAGCCATCCACACCGGCTCCCGAGTATCCCAGACGGTCTACCGACCAGCCGAACCCACCGCGTCGTCGTGGACGACTGAAGACGAAACATAGAAGAGTTAGTCGAGCCAGATCGAGGAAATCGACTCACCAGGCCATACGGTCGCATTGAGGCCATACCGGGCGAGTCCAAGCGATCGTACATGTCGTATATGGACCTGGAATGGCGCAGGAGCGACCGCGGGCCACGAAATGCGAAGACGAGACCAGTGGAGTCGATCGAGGCCGATCGGAGAGCAAGGACTTAGCCGAGCCGTGACTTGCCATATCGGGCAATCGCTCGAGCGCAGCCACCTCGAGTAGGCAAGATCCCTTTTTCTCACTTCGTCAATTCAATTCGTACAGCAGTATATTTGGTCTTACTCAGTGACTACTGAGTATTCTACAGGTACAGTACTTTACTACTAATATAAGTGACTACTGAGCATTCTACAGAGACATGATTGCCCTATCACTACTATATGTTACCTTAGTTGCAACTGATTATATATGGACATCACTTGGACATTACACTTTCAGGATGCTGTCTTTTGTCATGTGCCTTAGCTACCAATGTAAATGCTTATATTTGTTGTATAAGCAATACAATCACTCATAATACTGACAGGACATAACATGGGCATATCAATTCAGTGTGATCATACAACTTGATTGGCTTGCAGTGGAAGAAACTGGATATTCACAAAATATTGGTAGAATGATTGGAGAGCCAGTCCCACCATATATACACTTTCCAAACCTATACATATCCATAGGATTACATGGAATCCCTATAGAATCTCATACTCTCACATCATATTTACACCACCAAGCTGGTACATTAGCTACCAATAGAGAGGTTTCTATTTTCATTTCAAAATGAGATGAAATTGAAATACATATCATGTTATACCATGAACAGTGCTTGCCAGTGATGAACGCTGCAGAACTCGAAAATCTCACTTCCACCCCAAAACCCACTACTTACGTAGCGGGAATCTCACATTTCTGCTATTTTTGTGATGGCGCTCCTCATGCGGAGACCGCTGAGCGAGATGACCAACCGCGTCTGAAACAGGATGGTGCGGTGACAGACCGCGACCATCAAGCTTCCTCCACGTCCCCAAGCTCGTCATTGTAACGCGCGGTGACCACCAACGCGACGGGGCCCTTGTCGTGTCCGCCGGAACGAGATGCACAACTTGTGGTGAGAAAGCGGCTGTCGCGTTCCAACGATCCCGTCAAAGATCACCTCTATGGCTGTCTCTGCGAACCACGGCCTTGCGATCGGTGGAGTCATGAGAATCACCCTTTTGCGACTCTGTGACACCCTTCCCTCTCGCTATTTGGCAATGTACGTGTATAGCAAGGGCCTCCTCAACAATGGGCTCGTGCTGCGAGTGGTGCTGGGATGGGGGCCGTGTGGACAGGAACGTGGATAGGTACAGGAACGGTGGTGGGTTCGTCGGTCGCCGCGTTGGTGTTGGGGTATGATCGATTGATCCTCCGACGGTCTTGTTTTAGTATGAGTTGTATGATACCATACCATGCCTTGTTTTCCTTGTTTTTACACGACGAACATGACGGCCTTGTCTAAACTATTGTACGATGCGATGACACATTCGATCAGCGCTATCTCCAGCACAACAACTCTGCACGCCGGACCGCTGGAAACTAGAACACAAATGTCGCTGGACACTTGTATTGCTCACATACACCCTAAAACCTAAAAACATTCACGAAGAGCGACTCTCGACGGAAAACGGAAGGACAAAACCTACCATCGTCATCCCTCCAAGTCACGAAACATCTGGTAGCTGCCAGCCACCGACCTAGCCACCGCACGCGCACTCGTCCCGCGCACCGGCACGACGCACGCACAGCACGACGGTCGGTCGAGCGCCGCCCGCCCCCGCACCGCGTCAATGTCCCCGAGCTCATCCCTGAGGGGCGTATAATGCGTCGCGACCATCAGCGCGAGCAACTCGACCCGCGTCATGCCCGGCGGCACCCAATACACGACGCGCGCGTTCGGGATGACAAGGCGGGGGCGTCCGACGGTCCCGCCAAAGAGGAAGTGGACGCTCTCGAGGATGGCGCGCGCAAAGGCGTGGCACGATGATTTTAGGGGGAAGCTGCGCTGCGGGATGTCGTAGTGAGCGCACGCGATGAGGCGGGAGATGCGTGTGAGCGGGGGTGCGTGCGCGGGTATCCAGGCAAGGTGGTGGAGGCGTTTGTCAGGGAGCTGGACGTCGGTGGTGGGACCGATGATGGTCACTGTGTCGTCTGTGGGGTCCCAGAGGCCGAGTCTGGCTGGGCGAGCACGTCCATCATGCTTGTTGCGGGAGACTTTGATCAGGATAGGGGCTATGGCTGGCTAGGGCTGGTCGGCGTGGGGCTGAACGACCAAGACAAGGTATTCGGGTTGAAAGTCTGGCCACCGTGATTGCGACTTGTAGTGAGACACTGCAGTAACGACATAGTGTCGGTGAGGGTCGTTTTGTTTAACGAGGTAAAGCCAATCTTTAGGTAAACGATGTCGTGGGGGCATTCCATCTTGCGAGTTGACTTTCAAGTTAGAACTGGGGATAGAGAAACATGTATGACATCACTGACTTGGTGGCTATGCTATGATTTGAGTAGTCCCTCGCCTTTCAAAGCCTTCATGACCTCTCCTACATCCTTGTTCATCCCCGCATCAAGAGTGCGGTTCGGTTGAACGACATCTGGGTCAACATTTGCAAGTGTGGTCAAAACGCCTCGTTTATTGACCAATTCGCAGGGCGGGTCGTCAACGTCACTTTTTGGAGGTACATTGCCGATCCCCGAGCTCGGTATCACTTTACAGCCCCTGTTATTGGGTTCGATTCTGACGGGAACGGATGCGACGGCCTACGTGAGCGCGAGCTGGTCTGTTCCAGATTTTATCCCCGAGCGATGGTACCCTTTCGATCTCGGCACGCCCGACTTAACAATCGTGTTGGAACCTTTGTAAAATCCAAAGTGAACACGCAATGATGGGTTCATCGCACAGACAACCGCCACTGGGTTCCGAGCCATCCGAGGCTGAATTACGACAACGGTGGTCGTGAGCCTGAACTTGACGCTGGGTGAGGGGATATTACAACCACCGGGTGTGACCCAGCTATCCGTCAGAGTGAGGCTGGACGGTGCACGACCCGGAGTTGCGCCAGTAAAGAACTATTGGCGACTACACGACTGAGTTCTCATGGGAAGACCCAGGTTGAATTCGGATCGATGAGTTAGTGTTGACGTGAAGAGAACGAAAGAAAAAAGGCCCGACCTCGGAGCACAGACCATGAGGGACCTCGTTGTCGTCGTCAGTCGAGGTCCCTGTGGGAAGAGATGCGTTAGTTTTGGTGACTGCCGGTGACGACAGTAAGAAGGAAGGGCATCGGCCTAGTCCGCATTTGGGTGAAAACATGCGCCACGGACATGAAGTGATTGATCTATCAGATAAGGACACAGGCGCAATAACACCACTGACAAACGCCCACGGCGTATCCTTCTTTCCATCGACTTGATACCTAGCTGGCTATGTTTCCCGACGTACGCCAGAGGTCAAAGAATGGTGAGTACGTGGAAAGGACAATTGAAGCCATGATACTGACAGGAACACAAGAGTCGAGTCAGGGGAGGAATCGATCTCCCTCCAATAACAGCGACCAATCCGAAGCAACGACGACCGAAGATGGTAAAGGCAAGGCAGTTGAGACTCGAGAGTGCGATACTAATGGGGACACAAGAATGGAATGAAGGCAGCTCCTTTGCCCACCAAAAGGAAGCAAGACCGATCGAAATCGATGGTCGAAGCCACATGTGTTCGGTTGCGTTCCTCGGTGATGGGAAGCACGTCGTGAGCAGTGGTGACGAAGGGAAGATTCGACGTTGGCGGGTGGAAGATGGCAAGGAGATGGGGACGCTGATGGATGCGAGGAGTCCTGTTCGCAACATCGCAGTGTCACGAGATGGAAAGTGGGTCGTGAGTGGGACGACGCGTGGCTTGGTGACGGTGTGGAATGCGGAGAGCCACTCAAAAGTGACCGAGGTGAGACACAGTAACCGGGTGTGTGCAGTCGACGTCTCGCCGGATGGGACGAGAATCGCGACCGGGTCGGATGACCGCACTGTCTGCGTCTGGTCGCTCTCCACTGGCCAGCGACTGCTCGGCCCCTTCAAACACGACTACGAGGTGGCTGCGGGCAAGTTTTCACCAAATGGACGCCTCATTGCCATCGCCACGTGGAGGCGCGACTCCGTCCGGGTCCACGACAGTCAGAACGGCGGTCTCCTCGTCGAGTCCCCAGTCAAAGTCAGCTCGGCTTTGAACCAGTCCCTCGCCTGGGCCAGCGATAGCAAGCGACTCTTCGCCTTATCTCGCTACGGCGATATCCACGGGCTCGACGTTTCCACCGGGACCGTTCTCTCGAAATGGGCTATTCACAGCAGCGACAAGGCAAGGTGCATCACACTGGCAAGCAGTGGCACTTTCATCGCAGCCTCCGCTGGTTCATCGACCTCATTCTGGGACACTACGACGCACGAGCGAATCGGGACTGTCATCAAGCACACTCATTTCATCACGTCCATGGCTGTCTCTGCGAAGTACGACCTTGTGACTGGTGGAGACAAGAAAATCACCCTTTTGCGACTCTGTGACATCCTTCCCTCTCGCTATTTTGATAATGTACGTCTGCGTGAAAAAACTGATGTGACATCTCTTTCTAATAATCACAATCCGCTGCCTTGACTCTCACGGATCCATTACGAACGGGAAATCCAGTTCACAAAAGCTGAAAGAGCTGATCTCGGAAAGACCCGCGAATCTCTTCAAATACAGGACGATGGTCCAGGTACGTTCATCTGTACCCCGAAGACGGTTTTCTGACATCCATGTACATCAGCAGAAAGGACAACGATTCTTGAGAAAACCGTCCATGGACCGCGTATCCGGCTTACCGACTCTCAGCAAAAAGTCGATCAGAAGGAGGATAGTCTCAACGAAAGCATCAAGTCACTTGGTGCAAAGGAGGAGAGCTCGAGTGTGTCCATTGCCACTCTGGCTCACGATTTGCTGAAATTCACGTCTATTAGATGCGGAATTCACGCAGCTCAGGGTAACTGTCCAGAAACTCTATGAGCAAAAGGATAGCATGAACGAGACCATCACGTCACTGCGCGCAGACCTTCATACACAGAAAACGAACTCAAGTGGGTGTGTTGACCTCATGACTCGCGCTTCCCTGACCGATTTTCTGTCACCCGCGTCCATCAAACGAAAAAATAGCGAATCTCAACGACACCGTCCAAGGACTGCGTAACCAGCTTGCCACATTGCAGTGCGTGTCCAATCGAGAAAAGGATACCCTCAACGACATCATCAAGGCAAAGGAGGAGAGCTCCAGTGTGTCCATCACCACTCTGACTTGCCTCTCGTTGAAATTGACGTCTATTAGATATGGAAATCACGCAGCTCAAACAGACCATCCAGGAGTTCTATCAGCAAAAGGACAGTCTGATCGAGACCATCACGTCGCTACATACGGACCCTCATACACAGAAAACGAACTCGAATACGTTTATTGACACCGTGCCTCGCGCTTCTCTAGCCAATTTCTGGTATCCACGTTCATCGAACGAAAACATAGCGAACCTCGAGAAGACCGTCCAAGAACTCCGTGGCCAGCTTGCTACATTCCAGTGCACGTCCAATCTGGAAAAGGATAGCCTCAACGAAAGCATCAGTTCCCTTCGTGCCCAGCTTCGCGCAGAGCACCAAAGTTCAAGTACGTCCATCGCCACCCTGACTCATGCTTCACTGACATCCGAGTCCACTAGACAACAAGATCACGCATCTCGAACACGCTGTCCAGGTCAACGTTCAACTTGAGGACTCCCACAACAACGTCGATAGCCTCATCCGGATCAATCGCGTTCACGAGCAGATACTTCATTGCGAAGCCCTTTATTCTCAAGGACGCATATACGATGCTGCGGAATCTCTTCTCGCGATCGCGAATACTGTAGCCGAGGATTTCAGAGGCAACAAGTCAATCAGCGACTGGCTTACTGGTGAGTTGCAGCGTCGCACATTGAAAGAGAGTATTCAATCCCAGTCATCAGAGTTTACGCACCGGTGTGCCACAAAACTGGAAAGGATCGGAGACGAGGCAACAAAGATCAAGAAACACGACGAAGCGGTTGCGGCCTACTCCACTGCATTGTTGCTCAGCCCCTCCGACCCAGACACTGTACTGATCAAGTGGGCAAGCGAGAGGTTGATTCGTGATTCAGCCCACGAAACGTTGGTTGCCGCAGCCAAGGTATGTTCTCCGTGATGGGTTCTCATATGGATAGTGACATTCTATCGATTTAGTTCAGGTTTGCGAGGTTTCTCGTTTACCGCGTCATTTGCGACATTCTAGAAGGAAATGCTCGCCTCACACAGGCGGTCGAATGTTTTCGACAAATGAAAAACGAGCTACCAGAGGACACGAACGCCGACGATGGGCGAGCGCAGTGGGAACTCGGTAAGGGGCCCCAACCACGACATTGCCAGGGCTGATTCA
>JBBPRK010000884.1:0-16897 GCA_038093075.1 Boletus patriciae
CGCGCTTCGACGATCAAGGCAAGTTCTCGATGCCGTCCGAGGCTTGGATCGGTCGCATTTTGAAGGGGTTGGGGTCGTTGGTGGAGAAGAGCTTTCCGAGAGGAAAGGATCTGATTCGGATCTTGACGAAACGGTGCTCTCTAGACTCGGATGTGGCGCAACGGGTAGCTGCTTGCATAGATTCTGACCCGTCGTAACTACGGCTGTCACTTCCTACTCACTTTACTAATCAATTGTGGTTGACTGTGCTAGTCTGCTACGGTAAAAGTAGTCCGGCACTCACGGAACGCGAACATTCACCGGCACCGTTTTCGTCCGCCACGCGCAAGTCGCCACCGAGAGCCGGGGCAGCTCGACCGCATCACATTAGCCCGAGAGGCCAATGTAGTAGCACCGGGGCCGTTCAGGCTGATTGATCGGTGGGTCGGTTTGAAAGTCCTTGGTGACTGGCCACAATAGGTCCCGGACTACGCGGTCTTTCGAGCGAACATGGGTCTGGAGCACGCCTACAACATCCATTTGGTACGCTTTGGTCCCCATTTTCTCCGAGGCCGACGCGGAGTCGATACTCGTGACTCGACACGCCAGCTCTTGGATACAATCTCGAAAAGAGGAAGAGCATGCCAGCGTCTTGGTCTCGCCCCGAGATAGTGGCAACCGACTCGGCTTCACCCGCGCGATCAAATACAGGTTGGCATGATCTACGGAACTAGGAACATGATTGACGTATTTTGCCAGTGTTTGCCGTGTCGGAGACTCCGACTACGCTGCGGTCTTCGAGCGAACATGGACCCACCAGGAGCACCGTGACACGTGGAACATATATTTGGTACGCTTTGCTCCCCGTTTTCTCTGAGGTCGATATAGAGTCGATATCCGACAAGCTCTTGGATATAAACTCGAAAAGAGGAAAACGCATGCCAGCGTCTTGGTTGTGTCTCGCCCCGAGATAGTGGCAATTGACTCGGCTTCACCCGCGCAATCAAACACAGGTTGGCATGATCTACGGAACTTGAAACACGATTGACGTATCTTGCCAGTGTTTGCCGTGTCGGAGGGGCGGGGAAGAGGTGGTCGTGTCGTGTCCGGCGGAAGAACGAACAAATGCCAGGTTCCACGATTATTCTGGGACGAATTTCATAGTCCCATCTCATCGATGGCATTTACGGTCCACGCTGTCAACCGTTGGCTCGCTCTGGATGTGACTTATTTTGAGAAGCTTATCAGGTGATCACCATCCCAGCTTCCCATAGCTTGGGGATCAAACGTACTATTCTTGTCAATGCAATCACGAATTATCACGTAACAAATCGCCCCCCAACAAATATTGGAGATCATGGCTGTTGTCAAGGACCACACGATGCATCTCCTCGAACTTTCTGATCGGCGGCTGCCCGGCACGTACTAATCAGAGAAACCGTTCACGCCTCTAGCGTTTCACCAGCACGGGGAATGATAAACTGGTGAGTTCGAACCTTCTGAATTCCTGCCGCAGTGTGACCTTGTCCGGCCAGCCACCGCCGTGATTTCATTCTGAATCCCCCTGGTAACCACGTGTTCGAATCTAGGTTCCGTCAAGTCAATGGTTAACGAGATGGGCTCTCCACGGCCCGGGTGACCTTCCAACAGAACTTTGCGAGCATCCTCGCCGAGATGGGTTGACACCCCCAACCCGATGACCAACTGAAGGACCCAACTTGAACCCTATCGACATGATGTCGTGCGTTTCTTGTACTAATGCGATCAAGGTGACCAGCGGAACCTCTCGGGTGTGCTGTTTATAGTTATCATTGTCATGTTGCCGTCATTGATGTATTATCATGTCTAGATGAGAGGCCACTCAGGCTGGCAGGCCGATCTGGTTGCACCGACTGGGTGCGAATTGTAGTTCCCACTGGCAAGTATGACGGAACTCAAGACCCTTGAACTTCCCAAGCGATCGCCCGTGTTATCGGCTCGACGATTGCAATCTAGTCCTTGGTCTGCACGCTCCCAGCCGGTTTGGTTTATTTCGTCAACGAATCCAGGATTTACCCTCGGCGTATCGTTATCGACTCGAAGGAGGTATGATGAATACAGTTAAATGGTTCCGTCTCCAGCGACGCCATCCTATCAAGCTTAAGATGCGGCGTTGCTTCCACAGGACCCCATTAAACCCATTTTGGTGTGTCACCCCAAAAAATTAGAATCAGATCGAAATCCCAATAACTCTATAAAGAGCGGATATTCTCACTGCCTTCAATGCACCCCTCTAACAAAGGCGGCTCTCCCTTCAATAATTATGATCCCAAATCATGCGATTTCTTCCCCTCGTCCCGCTGTTATCGCGGACATCTTCAACTTGCAATCTACTTATTCTGGGGAGCCGACCAGTAACGAGGAACTCGACCACACTCTCGTGGATAATGATAATTATCCTTCGAAGTATGTGTCCAATCATTTGACCAACCGTGATTGATGTTCGTCCATGTCACTCACTGCAGAGCTCCGCCTTGCAATTGCATCGATCATGTTAATACCTATCCCATTAATTCGGCTCGCGTCACCGCAGAGGATCACGTCCACGCACAATCTTTCGCTTTTCAAAACTCTCGCAATGATCCCGCTCCTTCTTTATCAGGTTACACGAATCGAGGCCCGCTGGTTGAATCCATGGCAGATAGTATGGGGCCGGTTAGGAACTTGGCGGATGAATATCCTTTTTCGCATCAAGCAACAGAAACGACGTTCCAAACTCCCCTCCCTAGTCTGTCCAGAGTTCCATACTGTTCCGATTCCTTAGCACATTCGCAAGTCATCCAGGATCCCTTGCACATTGTCGCAGTTCAATCGACAACCACCCCGTCTTATTCCGCGAGCAGTATTGTCCAACCACGGGATCTCCCTGCGATTCACTCTAGCTACCAGGCATCTTCGCCCTTCGGAAGCTTTGCAGGAAATGTTACCGTTTTGTTCCTCTTTCCATCACCGACGGTTTCTGCCGTCAATGAAGTCTCGGTCACAACACCTTCGAATACCGCCCACGTTTGTCGGTGTTCGTCTGCATGCAATGCGGTGTTGAACGGCAGCATTCAAGCAGTGCGTAGCCACCTGAAAGAAGAACACCAATTCCACGGCGCCGCGAAGGAGTCCATCCCGTGTTTATGGGCAGGATGCGAGCGGATCTTGCAGAGGGAGAATATCCCGCGGCACATCATCACTCGTCACCTTCGCGTGAAAGTGAGCTGCCCTGCATGTGGGATGGCTCTCTCTCGTCGTGACGTCCAATATAGTCACGCGAAAGTGTGTCGTGCGAAGAGCCGGGCTTCTTCTTTCCAGCTGCGTACAAGTGCCAACGCGCGTTCAACCATCTCCAATGAATCCAACCCTTTCTGACCGAAACGATTTCCACTGCGCGGGCATGGCGATGTGCCCAGGTCCCCCCATTCATCCTCATCCTCATTTTCCATTCGATATGGCAACAACTCCAGGCTAAACCTCACCTACGATACCGACCACTGCTAATATAACCAGGTCATCCGGTTATACTCTACGCGTTTCAATCCCAATTCCGGGCTATTTTCCTTATCACTGGCAACCACTGGTAATGGAACCAGGCTAGCGCCCACGGCGCTAGCCTGAGACCCAATCGTAGCCACTGTATGTGGGTGGTTGACCACCCTTGGTTTTACCAGGCTTGCGCTTAATGCGATGTGCCTGAGACCTTCAACATATCCCGTGTGGGTTGTTGCCAGGTGTGCACGCAATGTGTGTGATACACCTGAGACGTGTGGATAACTACCACCGTTCTTCACGAGTACCGAGTTTCCTCATGAAACTTGGCTACATATACTATGTGGAAACCACTGGTATACATGACTAGCTTCCTATACATTCTTTGCACTCTATATGAGATGCTCGCTGTCGCTTTCAAATTATTCCGCGTGGGCCGGATACACTGGCATGATGTATATATTTCTTAACAACCGACTCATCCGTGTAATTGAGTATTGTATTATGTGGTGACCAAGTAACCAGGTAACTGTTCGACGGACTAACGCCATTAGTCGCCACATCCCGATCACCATTCCACCCACCCGGTCACACCCGACTAGCATTCGCGACCTGCTTGCTTGCACGGACACCCACCTTTTATCCATATGTTCCTCACGTTCCGTCCTCGTCCGAGTGAGACCGCAGGTCGTAACCCGTCGAACGTGAAGAACTCCAAAACATTTCAGGGAGATTGGCATGCATTGATGCTTCGCGAATCGGGTTGCACTGGAGGTTGCTTGCACACATTCTGACACTGACTGTGGTCAGTACAAGAACCGTCAATATTCTCACTTACAGTGGGCTCAATTCGGTAAGGTTGTACTACTGTACTAACCACCAAGATGCGGCGAGGAGTGGCTTCAAGCAATCTCCAGATCCGAGTCCAGAATGGTCTTGACGTGCTGCCATGCCCCATGCTGACGTCCCGCCACACATTTTGCACGCGGTGCCACGTTCCTCATATAACCTGGGGTTCACGGATTATGTCCGAGCGCGCAGGTGATGGCTAGATTGTTCATATCGAGCCCAAGGCTAAGATTTCCGCATTACATATTGACGACACTGAGATGACCCAGGTTCCTCCCAATAACTCTCAATCTTGACACTAATCGATGTGGACAGGGTGCCGCTGGACGCGAGAAGGCGAGTTATCTGCTATTGCTGAATCATGGTGTGTCTCGGGTGCTGGTAATGCCATCAGGTCACAAAAGCCTTCGGGACCCGCTACCCGCACATTTACCGCACTTCGACTAACTCCCTCCCTCACCAATGAAATTATTTTTTGGTTGATGCTGGTCAGTTGCCAAGGAGCACGAATACACATCCAAGCATTGCATTGGCGCTCGGATAGGGGGAACCAGTTACGGGCTGAGATCACCGACAACAATTGCGTTCGTCGGCCACGAGTCATAAATGCCGAATGCTTACGACTTCAACACCTGGTGGAAGCAAGCCCAGGCCCCCACTAGTGGCGTTTCTGCCTTATTCTATATTCCCTTTCCGTGTGTGCGAATACCCCTGTCATGGAAAGTTTCGTCCTGATTAATCATTGACGAGATCTGCGGCAGAGTTTTCGGGATGGATTCGAGTCCTTCCTACCCGGAGCGCGCGACGAGATCATGTGAGCCCACAACCATTGGACATGACATGATCAACTACGGGTCTCTAGGGCACCTTCGGTTCCGTGCGGACACTGCTCTGTAATAACGCTACGGCGAAGGGGGGAACTGCCAACGTCAACTTCCAATACTATTGAGTTTATCTGGTGAACGTGATTGATATATTCTCACGTTGTTTGTTGTCATCGCCAGGTTGCCGTCACTGATCAAAGTACCGTCCTAGATAACAATGCCAAGGAAAGGTTCCATACTGGCGCCTACTTCCATTGAGCCAGTGGGACAGAGCCTGCCACAGACCCATGTCCCGGATATACTGACTGGCGTTATGCAATCGGGTCCTTTCCACGGCTTCTTTGCCCGAGATGAGGGGTCCGCAGCCCAAACAATGCCATCTTATATAATTCCAGAATGGCACTGCTTCCACGATTAGCGCGATGGACGGGCGCGAGCTCGGTGGGGTATAAAACCCCGAAACGACCAAGCATTTGTTCACCTTCAACGAAGGCGTCCGTCTCTCCTTAAACATGCCACGCATTTTCACGACATCCTCTTTTCGTCCCGTCCACACCTTTAATCGCCCATACCATACTTATTCTGGGCCAATCCATTCCCGGCAAAACTGCTCTTCTCTCCTTCCTAATTATTACCCGGGGTAGGTGTGCCAACTGCCCTGCAAACAGCGATTGACCTAGTCATCTCGACAACAGCCTTCCACTATCTCATTATGCCACCGCTCCCATTCCTTCTGACACAGAATCACGCTCTCTTTACGACCCTCCGGAGGTGTCCATTCCTTCGTTACAAAGCTACCTGAATCTCCCACTCGACGAGTCAACTGCACATAATTCATTGCCGGCTTCGAGCTTTGCAAACGGAGAACTTCCGTATCATATCCCTCCCGCCGAACAGCTGGATTTGCACCAAGCGGATGAAACAACGCCGGAAGCTCTTCTTTCTCCCCCTCCGTCCGCGCTTCCACACTCGGTCCCATTGACGGTACTACATCCTCAAAACCTCCCCGAATCGACAAACGTCGCATTCGGTGCCATGAGCGCGTTTGGCCAACCCCAAGCTCAAGCAGTCATCCATCCTCTTTCGATGTCGACGACCTTCCATGGATGGGGCGCCGCCGCGCTTCCCGTTCCAGATCCCTCGAATACCGTTCACATCTGCCAGTGTGTGACTGGTGGGTCACCTTGCAACATTGCAGTGAGCGGATGTGTCCCAGCTGTACGCGACCACCTCAAACAGGTCCACGAGTTTAGCAGTTCTGGAAAGGACCCGGTGGTGTGTTTGTGGCCGGGATGTGGGAGAACACTACAACGGGAGAATATTCCAAGGCACATCGTCACCCGCCACTTTCGCGTGAGGGTGAGGTGCATCGACTGTGGTTTACCTCTCTCTCGCCGTGACGTCCAGTACAGTCACGCAAGGTCTTGTCCCGCTAGGCGCCGGACCGTTTCCCGGCTCGACTCCGGCATATGAAGCACGTTAACAGTTTAATAGATCTACACCAATACTCCAGTGTATCAATGGCACGGTAATATAGCCAGGTATCCTGGTCAACAGGTTAGACTGTACCCACTACTCTACCCAATACTGCCTATCGCACTAGACCATACATATGTCATCACTTGTAATTGACACATGCATCCATTGTTGTCGACTAGGATTCAGTTAATGTAAATAAAGTATTCTTACACATCCCGGCCTGTTCGCAACTAGACCAAGTCTTAAGATAGCCTGAGGCAGGGACGTGAATGAGTCAGGGCTTGGAAACTTGGGGTGTTTTAGGGACACGTGGTTTGTCATTCGAGGACCACAAACGACTGCGTACGCTATCACGTCCTGGTTCATCCGGACTAGGACACAGGAATAACATCAGGAAGCGGTACGTGCAAACGATTCCCCCGATCGCTCGGACCGCTCCAGTAACTTTTGTTGCGCTAGTGTGCACACGTCTTCCCATCGCTTCGTGTAAACCTTCCAATCCGGGTGACGTATCATCAAGCCACTCCAACTTCTAAAGTAAAATAGACCATGTGCGAGCAGCGGGAAAAAATCTGCAAAGGAAGCCGCCAACGCAGGGACAGACTCTGCTTCAATAACAGAGTCAGCAACGTTTATGGTGATAAGGGTTGGCGCGGGACTTCCTCCGCACGTTTGTATTTGAGGAGGTGAAGTGCAACCCCGTGTATCGAGGGTGATGCAAAGCTGGAGTATAGACGGGCATCGCTGGAGGAACTGCGCCAGGCCAGCCGGAGTGATTCCAGCAGCTCTCCATCCATGATTCTCATTTATGATTAGATATTTGAGCCGCTGACACAGGGATGCGATCTCCACTAAATCACTGTCTTTCAAGTCTACGGTCTAATCGAGGTCGATGATTATGGAGGTGAGGTTGAGCGCCGTGAAATAATGGATATCTTCGAGGATAAGCAAGGGACGTTCCCAGTTTTGGTGGAGAAAATTCACAAGACCTATGTGGGTCATGGATAGTTGCGTAACGACTTGGCCAGTACAGGCTTTTTGCAGCGCCATTAGGAATGACGTGATAACGTGCCTTGGAGGAGACGTGCCGTCAAAGAAGGCGGATATATCTGAAGCAGCTGGGAGTTGCATGTGCGTAAACAGGTTGGAAAAGGGGACAATCGATCGGATTGTTATTCGCAGTGTTTGCAGTGCAAAAAAGACGAGAAGGGGGTTGGAGGATGCGATTTGATCCATTAATTCACGGCTGAGCCTAAATGAGAGCGCTGTCAAGCCAGGATGCGGGAGATGAAAGAGTGTGTCTATGTCCAAGCTAACATTGCAGCAATCCACATCCTGAAGGTGTGCCCAGCGGCGAATGTGTCGATTCATGATTTCGTCCAGGGCAACCGTAGAACGGGAGAGAATGTATATCAATTTCACGTTGGGACAGCCAGGCCCAAGCGACTGGACGAGGCTCTCGCATGACGAAATATTTGACACCAAGGCAAGTTCTCGATGCCGTCCGAGGCTTGGATCGGTCGCATTTTGAAGGGTTTGGGGTCGTTGGTAGAGAAGCGCTTTCCGAGTGGAAAGTATCTGATTTGGATCTTGACGAAACGGTGCTCTCTAGACTCTGATGTGGCGCAACGGGCAGCTGCTTGCATAGATTCCGACCCGTCGTAGATATGGCTGTAACTTCCCACTAACCTTACTAATCAATTGTGGTTGACTCTGCTACGGCAGTCCGGTACTCACAGAACTCGAACATTCACCGACACCGTTTCCGTCCACCACACGCGTCACATCGGAGAGCCAAATGTAGCACCTGACGATCTTCCACCGGGGCCGTTCAGGTGGATTGATCGGTTGGTGACTGGTAGAGCTTCCTTCTGAAACTTCCCATCACTATAGATCCCAGTCAGCTCAGAGTACGCAGTCTTCGAGCGAACATGGGTCTAAGAGCACGCATACAACATCCATTTGGTATGCTTGGTCTCCATTTTCTCCGAGGCCGACGCGGAGTCGATACTCGTAACTCCACACGCCAGCTCTTGGATACAATCTCGAAAAGAGGAAGACGCATGCCAGCGTCTTGGTCTCGCCCCGAGATAGTGGCAACTCACTCGGCTTCACCCCCACAAACAGGTTGGCATGATCTATGGAACTTGGGACATGATTGACGTGTCTTGCCGGTGTTTGCCGTGTTGGAGAAGCGGGGAAGAGGTGGTCGTGTCTTGTCTGGCGGAAGAACGGACAAATGCCACGTCCCACGATTATTCTGGTATGAATTTCATAGTTCCGTCTCATCGATGGCATTTGCGGTTCAAGTTGCCAACCGTTGGCTCACTCTGGATGTGACTTATTTTGAGAAGTTTATCAGGTGATCACCATTGGGGACCAAAAGTACTAATGCAATCACGAATTATCACGTAACAGGTCGCAAATTTTCTCCCCCAACAAATATTGGAGATCATGGCTGTTGTCAAGGACCATACGATGCATCTCCTCGAACTTTCTTATGGCTGCTCGGCAGTTACCCATAAGAGAAACCGTTCACGCCTCCTGTGTTTCACCAGCACGGGGAATGATAAACTGGTGAGTTACGAGCTTCTGGATTCCTGTGACCTTGTCCGGCCAGACGCCGCCGCCATGACTTAATTCTGAATCACCCTGGTAACCACGTGTTCGAATCTAGGTTCCGTCAAGTCAATCGTTAACAAGACGCTCTCCACGACCCGGGCGGTTTTCCAAAAGAACTTTGCAAACATCCTCGCCGACACGGGTTGACACCTCCAACTCGACGATTAAGGACTCGATTCTATCACGATGTTGTGCGTCGCTTGTGCTAATGCGATCAAGGTGACCAGCGGAATCTCTCGGATGTGCTGTTTATAGTTATCATTGTCATGTTGCCGTCACTGATGTGTTATCGTGTCTAGATGAGGGGCTACTCAGGCTGGCAGGCCGATCTGGTTGCGTTGACTGGGTGCGAATTGTAGTTCCCACTGGCAAGCATGACAGAACTCAAGACCTTTGAACTTCCCAAGCGATCCTCCGTGTTGTCGGCTCGACGATTGCAATCTAGTCCTTGGTCCGCACGCTCCCGGCCGATTTGGTTCATTTCGTCAATGGATCCAGAATTTACTCTCGGCGTATCATTATCAACTCGAAGGAGGTATGATGAATATGGTTACATAAATTGTTCCGATACAGGATGCCATTAAACCCATTTTGGTGTGTCACCCCAAAAATTAGAATCAGATCGAAATCCCAATAACTCTATAAAGAGCGGATGTTCTCAATGCCTTCAACGGACCCCTCTAACAAAGGCGGCTCTCCCCCAATAATTATGATATCAAATCATGCGATTTCCTCCCCTCGTCCCGCTGTTGTCGCAGACATCTTCGACGACTCGCAATCTACTTATTTCGGGGAGCCAACCAGTGACGAGGAAATCGACCACACTCTCATGGATAATGATAATTATCCTTCGAAGTATGTGTCCAATCATTTGGCGGACCGAGATTGATGTTCGTCCATGTTGCTGACTGCAGAGTCCCGCATTGCAATCCCATCGATCATGTTAATACCTATCCTATTAATTCGGCTCGCGTCACCGCAGAGGATGGCATCCAGGCACAATCTTTCGCTTTTCAAGACTTTCGCTACGATCCCGCTCCTTCTTTATCAGGTCACACGAATCGAGGGCCGCTGGTTGAATCTGTGGCAGATAGCATGGGGCCGGCCAGGAGCTTGGCGGATGAACCTTTTTTCCATCAAGCAACAGAAACGATGTTCCAAACTCCCCTCCCCAGTCTGTCCGGAGCTCCACACCGTTCCAATTCCTTGGCACATTCGCAAGTCATCCAGGATCCCTTGCACATTGTCGCAGTTCAATCAACAACCACCCTGCCTTGTTCCGCGAGCAGTGTTGCCCAACCACGAGATCACCCTGCGATTCACTCTAGTTACCAGGCATCTTTGCCCTTTGGAGACTTTGCAGGAATGTTACTGTTTTGTTCCTCTTCCCATCACCGACAGTTTCTGCCGTCAATGAAGTCTCGGTCACAACACCTTCGAATACCACCCACATTTGTCGGCGTTCGTCTGCATGCAATGCGGTGTTGAACGGCAACATTCAAGCAGTGCGTCGCCACCTGAAAGAAGAACACCAATTCCACGGCGCCACGAAAGAGTCCATCCGGTGTTTATGGGCAGGATGCGAGCGAATCGCGCAGAGAGAGAATATCCCGCGGCGCATCACCACTCGCCACCTTCGCGTGAAAGTGAGCCGCCCTGCATGTGGGATGGCTCTCTCTCGTCGTGACGTCCAATATAGTCGCGCGAAGGGCCGGACTTGTTTTTTCCAGCTGCGTACAAGTGCCAACGCGCGTTCAACCATCTCCAACGGGTCCAACCCTTTCTGACCAAAACGATTTCCACTGCGCGGGCGTGGCGATGTGCCCAGATTCCCCACTCGTCCTCATTTTCCATTCGATATGGCAACAACTCCAGGCTAAACCCCACCTACAATACCGATCACTGCTAATATAATCAGGTCGTCTGGTTATACTCTACGCGTTTCAATCCCAATTCTGGGCTATTTTCCTTATCACTGGCAACCACTGGTAATGGAACCAGGCTTGCGTCCACGTGGCCATTGTATATAGGTGGTTGACCACCCTTAATTTTACCAGGCTTTCGCTTAATGCGATGTGCCTGAGACTTTCAACATCCTGTTTGGATGTTGTTGCCAGGTGTGCACGCAATGTGATATATGAGACGTGTGGATAAGTACCACCGTTTTTCACGAGGAAACCCAACGGCCGACACGACCTGTTTTTGGGCTTGGCTACATGTACTATGTGGAAACCACTACATAGTATGCATGACTAGCTTTCTAGTCATTCTTTGCACTATATATGAGACGCTCGTTGTCGCGTTCAATTGGGCTATATATTCCACGTGGGCCGGATACATGTATATAATTCTTGACAACTGACATCCATGTAATTGAGCATTCAAGTTGGCATTCGTGAGTTTGCTTACCGGTAACCCGTCGTCGAACGTGAAGAACTCCAAAACATCTCGGGGGGGTGGACTTGAATCGCGTTGCACACTGCATAGTACAATTCAGTTTTCCCGAAGGGTCGGGCTCGTATCTTGACGAAACGATACTACTTAGACTCTGATGTAATCTCGCAGTTGCTTGCATCCATTCTGACACTGGAAATGACATAGTAGGCAGGTCTGTGAGTTGCTTCAAACCATAAAGTCAGAATATCCGACACTTCATTTACATTATGTAACCAGATCCTAGTCGACAACATTGGATGCACGTGTCAAGTACAAGTAATGACATATGTATGCAGTCTAGTGCGATAGGCAGTCTAAGTATTATGTGTAGAGTAGAGTGTACAGTCTAAACTGTTGACCAGGAAAGCCGGCTATATCACCGTGTCGTTGGTAAGCACACTGGAGTAGAGTGGTGAGATGTATTTAGATCTATTGGATGTCTAACGCGCACGTGCAATTCACATGCTGGAGTCGAGCCGGGAAGCAGTCGGGCGACAAACCCTTGCATGACTGTACCAGACGTCACGGCGAGAGAGAGTTCGACCACATTCGACGCACTCCACCCTCACGCGGAAGTGGCGGGTGACGATGTGCCTCGGGATATTCTCCCGCTGCAACGTTCCCCCGCATTCCGGCCACGGGCACACCACTGGGTCCTTTCCAGAACTGCTAAACTCGTGGACCCGTTTGAGGTGGTCGCGTACAGCTGGGGCGCATCCGCTCACTATGGCGTTGCAGGGTGACCCACCAGTCACACAGTGGCAGATGTGGACGGTATTCGAGGGCACTGGAACGGGGCTCGTGGTGGCAGGCGGAACCAGCGGAGCAGGAAGCGCGGCGGCGCCCCCTCCATGGACGGTCGCCGACGTCGAAGGAGGATGGATGGCAGCTTGACCTTGGGTTTGGTCAAACACGCTCATGGCACCGAATGCGACGTTTGTCGATTCGGGGAGGTTTTGAGGATGTGGTGCCGTTAATGGGGCAGAGAAGCGCGGAACCTGAAGCGCGGACGGAGGGGGGGAAAGAACTTCCGGCGTCACTTCCCTCGCCTGATGCAAATGCGGATGTTCGGCGTCAGGTATATCATACGAAGGTTCTCCGTTTGTGAAGCCCAAAGCAGGCACTGGGTTATTTGCAGCTGACGCGCCAAGTAGCGGATTGGGGTAGGTAGGTAATGGAGGAATGGACGCATCAAGGGGGCCGTAAAGAGAGCGAAAGCTGTTGTCGGCGAGAGGACTGGGTCAGTCGCTGTTTACAGAGCAGTTTGTGCACGTACGCCAGGTAATAATTAGGACCGAAGGGAGAGTAGTTTGGCAGGCCGTAAGTTGGCTCAGAATAAGTATGAAAAAATGAATGACTGAAGGAGGATGTCGGGGTAATGTGTACCATGATTAAGGACAGACGGACACCTTCGTTGAAGGTTCACAAATGCATCGGTGAGAGTAGAGTCGGTCTTTTATATCTGTGGCTGGATAGAGCTAGCGCCCGTTCCCTGCGGTGATTCAAGCGAGTTGACTTATGGTTCCTGTGGAAGGAGTGCCATTCTGGAATTAGATAAGATGGCGTTGTCTGGGCTGCGGATCCCCCCTTTCGGAGGGTCATCCAGATCCAAGGGAAAAAAGGTCTTATTTTGCGGTCAATGATGCCATAACAGGACACTGAAGATAGACCTAGTAAGTTTTGTGTTGGCATTGGGCTACAGCGATTGCAAACCCCCGACGATTGTTTGACGCTGGTATATCCGGAGCTCGGGTACGCTGGTGGTGTGTGGCGCTGCGAGCCGATCCCGGGACAGTATTTGATTTTCACAGAACCTTTCCTTGGCGTTGTTATCTAGGACAAGATACATCGATCAGTGACTGCAACCTGGCGCCAACATGAGGTCCAAGAAGTACTCGATTACCTTGATCACCGGATGAAACTCAATAGTGTTAGAACTTGGCATCAGTTCCCGCCTTCACCACAGCATTGTCATGGAGTAGTAGTGTCCGTAAGCACGGAGCCGAAGGAACCCTAGGGCCTATACAGCAGTTGACCATGTTACGTCTAATGGTGATGTCCACGCGGCCCGCCGCACTGCAAAATTCATTCCGGACAATGGTCGTTCAGGCCAGAACCTTCAATAACAGGTATTCATACGCGTGGAAAAGGAGTACAGCGTTGGGCGGGGGCGCCACATGTGGGCTGGGCTTGCTGCCACCAGGAGTTGAAGTCGTAAACATTCAGCATTTATGACTCGTAGGCGGACGAACGCAATTGTTATCGGTGATCTTGGCCCGCAACTGGTTTCGCCGATCAACGAGTGCCAAGCGCCAATAAGTATTCGTGCTCCTTGGCAACTGGCCACATCACCCCAAAAACAATTTCATTGGCAAGGGAGGATTTTGTAGATGTACGGGTGGCGAGTCCTCGAGGCTTTTGTGGCGGAGCGATAATTGCGACCTGACGGCATTACCAGCGCCCGGGGCCGTAGCAGTAGCAAGTAGCAAATAACCCGCCTTCTCACGTCCAACGGGTTGCCGCCTGTCCACACGTAGTGGTGTTAAGATTGAGATTGATTGAGAGTGATCATGAGCTCGTACCCAGCATTATGTAGTGCGGAAATCTTAGCTTTGGGACCGATATGAACGGTTTCATCTGCACGCTCCGAGTCGGGACCCAAATCCGTGAACCCCAAATTATATGAGGAACTTGGTCTTTGTTCCACAGATTCGTTGACTATAAACGTATACTCGTCACAGTGGCGCAGCGTGTGGAAAGACGTGAATATCGGAGGCATGACAGTACGTCAAGGCCATTCCAATTGGAGATTGCTGAAGCCTTCATGCCGCATCTTGGTTGTGTTACAATAGAATATTCCGAATAACGCCTCTTCCGGACACTATGCCAGGACCCTTGGCAATGAGCGTGACTGTTGGTGACTGTGATTTGCCATCCTCCATTCTAACGAGTGCTGCGTGACACAATTGAGTAATGCGCAAGGTTTGTCGACACTATGTCTACCACGTATAATTTCGGAATGCTCGATTGGATACACACCTGATGCGACATTCGCCAACCCGCCTAGCATACCCAATCCCCAGCACACCAGGGAGACGATGCACCACTGCGAGACGGACACGGGAGAGGTGGGCGGGTAGATAGGCAGCGTGGTTAACCTAACCCTGGGCACAAAAAAAAAAGGATGTGGAGGGTTGCTCCCGCTGCTACTAGAAAGTGACTCTACGTACCCATTCAGAACGGATTTTTTTCAGGGAGACCAAATCAGGATGATTCAGCCCTCAAATCTCATGGCAATCATGGAGCCGGCCCGGGGCCACATCTGTTTGAATTAGTTGGCGCGTCTGGGCCTCACTGGGTCCATGTGATGCTGGGCGTCAACTGGAAGGATTGGTGCCCAGTGGTAACTTGCACAGGCAAGTGCTGCGAATTAAAATAATTTTTTGGGATTTTTTTCACTGTCAAGTCGGCAGATCTGTCTTAGCAAGGGGGTGTGGCGAGCCGAGAAGGGGTTGTCGGTCCAGGGTCCCGGCCCAAAAAGGACAGCGCACACAGGACCCCCACATCGTACATTCTGTACCTACTACTAACGCGCTCGCCCGCCACTTGCCAGAAAATCAGAGGAGGACGATTCTACTCACCTCAACTCACCCTGGTGATTAGTCAGGTGACAAGTCCAGCCCGTCCGATATAGGTCACCAGAGCGGTAGCTATAGGATAATACTTATGTCGGGAAATTTACGAAGCTGTGTAGGCCAAAAGCGGAAACCAAGAACAGAATTCAAACGTTCAAAGCACAAAAGCAGCGATTTTGACATGAATGAGCCAGGGCTTGGAAACTTGGGGAGTTTTAGGGACACATGTTTTCTCATTTGAGGACCACAATTTAATGACTGCGTACACTATCACGTCCTGGTCCATAACGTCAGGAAGCGGTACGTGCCAACGATTCCCCCGATCGCTTGGACCGCTCCAGTAACTTTTGTTGCGCTAGCGTGCACACGTCCTCCCATCGCTTCATCTAAACCTTCCAATCCGGGTGACGCATCGTCAAGCCACTCCAACTTTGAAAGCAAAATTGACCATGTACGAGCAGCGGGAAAGAAAGCCGCCAACGCTGGGACAAATTCTGCTTCAATAACAGAGTCAGCAACGTTTATGGTGATAAGGTTTGGCGCGGGACTTCTTCCCCGCGTTTGTATTTGAGGAGGTGAAGTGTAACCCCATGTATCGGGGGCGATGCAAAGCTGTAGTAAAGACGGGCATCGCTGGAGGAACTGTGCCAGGCCAGTCGGAGTGATTCTAGCAACTCTCCATCCATGTGCATGATTCTCATTTATGATCAGATGTATGAGCCGCTGACACAGGGGTGCGATCTCCACTAAATCGCTGTCTTTCAAGTCTACGATCCAATCGAGGTCAATAGTTATGGAGGTCGAGCGCCATAAAATAATGGATATCTTCGAGGGTAAGCAAGGAATGTTCCCAGTTTTGGTGGAGAAGGCTCACAAGACCCATGTAGGTCATGGACAACTGCGTAACGACTTGGCCAGTACAGGCTTTTCGCAGCGCCATTAGGAATGGCCTGATAACGTGCCTTGGAGGAGACGTGTCATCAAAGAAGACGGGTATATCTGAAGCGGCTGGGAGTTGCATGTGCGTAGACAGGCTGGAAATGGGGACAATTGATCCGATTGTTATTCGCAGACTTCGCAGTGCGACAAAGACGAGAAGGGGGTTGGAGGATGCAATTTGATCTATTAATTCACGGCTGAGCATAAATGAAAGCGTAGTCAAGCCGGGGATGCGGGAGAGATGAAAGAGTGTGTCGATTCATGATTTCGTCCAGGGCAACCGTAGAACGGGAGAGAATATGTATCAGTATCATGTTGGGACAGCCAGGCCCAAACGACTGGACGGGGCTCTCGTATGACGAAACATTTGACACCACACAATCAAGGCAGAGCCACGTTAACCCCGGAATAATAATGTGGTGGACCAAAGGAAGGGTTTGATCTGTGATGCGAAAGTGCAGTCGCCGGAGATTGGGGAAGAGTGGATCCATCATATACCATCATAGATGCAGAAAGTGTGGGATTTGGCCGGTTCGGGTCCTTGTTTGTCTGGGTCGGTTTGGGTCCTAGTATGGGCGGGTTGCGCCGCGCACGGCTGACATTCGTCGGAACTTTAACCTC